>JAOVYV010130365.1:0-13768 GCA_025674545.1 Hassar affinis
TATATAAGTTGGCACAAACGTTTTTATGCATTCCAGCCTCCTCAGTGCCATGTGAAAGTGTATTCTCTAAGGCTGGGATTGGACTCTAAGATTTGGAGATTGTATCCAAAAAAAGGAATCGCCTAAACCCCAACACTGTTAAAACTTATGTTTTTAAATAAACATCAATAAGTTGAATTTGTCCCTTCTCCATACTTCTTTGTCGTAGTTTACTGTCCTTCACTCAAAGTTCATAAACACATCATTCATAAAGCACTCTTGCACTCCCAGTTTAATAAGCACATTTAAGTTCAGTGTCACTGTCATTGTAGTATTTATTTTAAGTGTGTATCATCACTTAATACCTTGGTTGATTTCCTATATAGACATTCAAAGATACTCTGGCTCAGATTACTGTAGATCATTATATTTCTCTTTTAACAGCAGGTTGTCACTAGTGAGAACAGTTCATGAGGCTTCGAGTAATGAACCTTTTGGCGAATCTTTGGACTGGAAAGCCCCATTGGTTCATGAGGCTTCATTTTGCCATCACTAGCTGGGAGAAAACTGAGAAGGGGGCGGGCCAGCCCCAGCGAACAATGAAAACTAAAAGATAACACCGGCCCAACGAAAAGAGGGAAAAGAACTGAGTGTGTTTGGTGCTTGTGTTAACACGGGAGTGCGCTCTCCTAAAATGGTTCGGGCTTACGCCCGTGCAGCAGCTTAGCAGCAGGAGCTAAGCGGGGCTCGGTGGCTTTTGAGTACGTGACGCCTTATAACCAGTGGAAAGGGCAAACAAGAGCTGCGCGAAGCAGACTCAAACACAAGAGAGCTGGGAAACCAAATAGCTAAAAGGAAAAATAAACTTTTCTTCCTATTATTTCCTTATCTTTTCCTTTTCTCTCTTTCTTTTACTTTTTTCCCTTTTTTTTACTCTTCCCCCTTTTCATTTAACTCTTGGCGATTCTTTTTTTCTTTTTCTTCAGTTAAAGAAAACAAAACCGAACAAAGGAAAGGCAAGGAAAACAGAGCAGTGTTGGGTTTCAGCCAGAGAAGCGTCTCACCGCTAAAGACACCAACCCAGAAGTACCAGCGGGAAAGAAAGGAAGGCTGCCTCGCTCTAGAGAAGCGCGGGGAAAAGGCTTTGGTAAAGGAGGAGAGGGGAAGAAGTCATTTTAGCCGACATGAGCCAGAAGAGAAGAGATGGGTCACACCACGGCTAATTCTTTGCCCTGCCTCAGATTACCTCAGCCCGAAGGCCTACACACTCAGAACCTATCATTCCTCGCTACCGGTCTATCCCTGAGCGGTAGCATGCATTCGCAAGCATAGAGAGAGGGTGTAACAAGGAGCCCTAGATCTGAGATGTTTAAATGCTCAACCAGCCAGGTGCTCCTCGTCAACCCTGATTGCCCACGGGCTGCCTGGACCTTGTAGTCCCTCGACTTTCTCTGGTGGTTTGACGTGATGTAGTCCTATCGGTGACTACATTTCCCCCAGAGGTCACAGCGTTCCGATTCCCTCTGGTGGCTGAAGAGGGAATCGACTGAGCCCTAACAGAATCAGAAGAGTCCAGAAGAGGACAAAGGAGGTGAATCATGGGTGTTTGAGTATGATGCTGACAAAAATCCAATCCAATCCACTTTATTTGTATAGCACATTTAAACAACAGAACAGTTTCCAAAGTGCTGCACATAAAATTGATTATACAAACTATACAAGACAATGAACCAACTCAGATACTAATAAATGCACATAAAAACAATAAAACAGTAACTAAATAAAACACTACATAAGAATAAAAACAAATTACGCACAAGGACCATACAACTCACACAGAGCTAAAAGCCAGAGAATAAAAGTGGGTCTTCAGACGAGACTTAAAACACTCCACTGTAGGGGCTGTTTGAATATGGAAAGGCAGAGCATTCTCAGACCAACCACAGAGAAGGCCCTGTTCCCCCTGGTCTTGAGTCTCATCTTAGGCACCACAAGCTGGAATTGGCCCTCAGATCTCAGAGCACGCACTGGGGAGTAAATATGGAGGAGGTCTACAATGTGGGGCCAGTCCGTTTAAGGCTTTAAAAAAAAATAATAAATTTTTAAAATCAATTCTAAAATTAACAGGGACCCAATGCAAAGATGCAAGAATGGGTGTAATATGTTCATGTTTTTTGCTCCCAGTTAAGAGACATGCAGCAGCATTCTGGACTAACTGCAATCTATGAAGTGTATTTTGATTAATTCCAAAAAAGAGTGAATTGCAGTAGTCCAGACGTGAAGAAATAAAAGCATGCGTGACATGCTCCAAGTCTGAAAAGGATAAAATTGATTTAATTTTAGTTAAAAGACAAAGATGATAAAAACTGGATTTATTAATTGCATTGACCTGCTTATCCAGTCCATAATGACGCCAAGGTTGGTGGCTGTAGACATTATGTGTTGACTGAGAGGGCCCAGGTCTAATTGAGCTGTAGAAGCGACACTGGGCCTAAACACAATCACCTCAGTTTTGTTCTCATTTAAACTAAGAAAGTTTTGAGCCAACCAAGCCTTGACATCATTCAGGCACACAAGCAAAGGTGTCAAGGGGCTGCTAGAGTTCTTCTTAATAGGCAGATAAATTTGGGTATCATCTGCATAAAAATGATAAGATATGCCATGTTTTCTAAACACCTGACCTAGAGGAAGAAGGTATAGAGTAAAAAGAACAGGCCCCAGAATAGAACCCTGGGGGATTCCACAGTTCAGAGGAACAGGGGACGAGATGGACTCCCCCAGCCTAACAATAAATGAGCGGCCTGTAAGGCCGTAAGGGATAAAAGAGTTGCATGGTCGACTGTGTCAAAGGCAGCAGTCAGGTCTAATAGCACTAAAATGGCAGAATCACCAGAATCAGTGATTAAAAGCAAGTCACTAAAAACCTTTAAAAGTGCAGACTCAGTGCTGTGAAACGATTTATAACCTGACTGGAAACTGGCATACTGTCATACTGTCATACACACACAATACTGTTTGTTTCTAAAAACTCTTGTAGTTGTGCAAGAACAGTTTTTTCCAGAAATAAAAGGAAGTTTGGATATAGGCCTATAATTAGAAATAGAACTATCAAGACTCACTTTCTTTAAAAGAGGTTCAACTACAGCCTACTTGCAGAATGCAGGGACTTTTCCTGACTCAAGGCTACTGTTGACCAAAGCAACGATATCAGGGCCGATAGTTCCCCAGACCTCTTTAAAGAGTCATGGGGGGATGCAGTCTGAGGGACAAAATGAGGGTTTGAGATTTTTAATAATGTTTGATAAATCTGAAAATGACACAAGTTCAAACCGGTCTAGCACAGCAGAACAGGTGTGAGCCATGATTGAGCTGGCTGAAGTGACAGTCATCCCAGCCCTAATACTGGCGACCTTATCACAAAAAAATTGAAAAGCGATTACAGACAACTTGAGTTGCTTCCAAAGTGGTGGATTGGCCAGGGTTTAACAAAGATCCAATAGTTTTAAAAAGAACACAAGGTTTGTCCCATCTATTTTTAAGAATTTGATAGGAGACGGTCAGTCCATCTTTCTTCCATTTACGCTCCGGTTGCTGAGTGTTGTCTTGCATGCACTTGGAGTTGAAGTAGTCCTTGTAGAGCAGGGGTGTCAAACTAAATCCACGGAGGGCCGGTGTGGGTGCAGGTTTTCTTTCCAACCAAGCAGAAGCCTCACACTACTGAAAGTCAAGATCCACTGATTAGATTCATTGATTAAACCCAGGTGGAATGAGGTGTGGCTTCTGCTTGGTTGGAAGGAAAACCTGGACCTACACAGCCCTTCATGGATTTAGTTTGACACCCCTGTTGTAGAGTGAGCGCCAATCTACTGCGGACCCTGTAGTGTCAGACCACGGTATAGTGTGGCACCTTAAACAGAACCACATACACTATATTGTATATACTCACCCACCCAAATCATTGAATTCAGGTGTTTCAATCACTTCCATGGCCACAGGTGTTTAAAATCAAGCAGCTAGGCATGCAGACTGACAGCAAGTCAGCCATGAAGTGGTAGGCCACGTAAAATGACAGAGCGGGGTCAGTGGATGCTGAGGCACATAGTGAGCAGAGATCACCAACTTTCTGAAGAGTCAATTGGTACAGACCTCCAAACTTCAGCCTTACATCACCAAGTTCAATGGAAAGCATCGGATGCAGTTGTGTAAGGCACGCCAATACTGGACTCTAGAACAGTGGAGATGTGTTCTCTGGAGTGAAGAATCATGCTTGTCCATCGGGCAATCTAATGGATGAGCTTGAGTTTGGCAGTTGCTAAGAGAATGGTACTTGTCTGACTGCATGGAGGGGGTTTATGGTGTGTGGTTGTTTTTCAGTTGGGCTAGGTCCCTTAGTTCCAGTGAAAGGAACTCTTAATGCTTCAGCATTCCAAGAGATTTTGGAAAATTTCACACTCCCAACTTTGTGGGAACAGCCCCTTCGTGTTCCAACATGAACATAAAGCACAAAGCATTGCACAAAGCAAGGTCCATAAAGACATGGATGAGTGAGTTTGGTGTGGGAGAACTTGACTGGTCCTGAACTCAACCTGATAGAAGACCTTTGGGATGAATTAGAGTGGAGACTGTGAGCCAGGCCTTGTCTAACATTAGTGTCTGACCTCACAAATGCACTTCTGGAAGAATGGTCAAAAATTCCCATAAACATACTTCTAAACCTTGTGGAAAGCCTTCCTAGAAGAGTTGAAGCTGTTATAGCTGCAAAGGATGGGATGTCACACAAGTTCATATGTGTGTGAAGGCAGATCAGCAAATACTTTTGGCAATCTTGGGGCCAGTTTGTCAGACTCCACAGAGAGAGAGGTCCCAAGTAGACAGCCACACCCTCTGGACTGGACAGAAGGAGGGGGCTGCTTTTCATTTGCTTTTTGTCTACGCAGCATGGTCTCCACATTCTGCTGTAGGGATGCCCTAGTCTTCTGCCAGGCCTGCCAGCAGTGTTGAACATACTGCTCTGCCAACAGGACCCCCAACTGTTGCTCTTGATCAGGGAACAGGGGAGCAGGATAGCCAAACTAGCATTCAAAGGGTGCCACAGGGTGTTGTGGGTATACTAAACCCACAGCAACTGTTCCACCCAGGTAGATGGATTCTCTGTTTTCAAGAATCTGAAGATGCAAGCAAGATCCTGGTTAATTCATTCAGTCTGGCTGTTAGATTCACAATGTAAGCCTGACGACAGGCTCACAGTGGCCTGCAAAAGCTGGCAAAAGTCCCTCCAAAATCAGCTGACAAACTGGGGTCAGTCAGAGGAAGATGAAGTTTCTGTTTCCCCCCAGATGGACCGAGAATGAAGACTTGTGACCCCACTTAAGTACTTCTCCCCACACATGGGTAGGAACAAATTTCCACTCAGAGGAATTGTTCCTGGGTTCAGGTTTGTCATGCTGCACTTCCTCCACCACCCTCTCAATGGCCCAGGTCAGGTAGCATTGGCTCAGGGGTGGGATCACTGTTGGGTGGATCTGACTGTCTGGAGAGGATGACTGGCTTCACATTTTTTTAACATTGGCTAAAGGAGAGGGTGAAGCTGAATCACATGAACAACAAGTACCTTTGGGCCTGTCAGGTGTTGGCCTGCTGGAACAACTCTTGGCCTGCTGGATATAGGCCAGGTTCTTATGATCAGTCCAGACTAATAAGGAATGGCTGGCCTCTACCAGCCAGTGTTGTCACTCTTCTAAGGCCAGCTTCATGGCTATTAACTCCCTGTCATCAATAGGGTAGTTTCACTTGGCTGTGGTAAGATGGTGGGAGAAATTGGAGAGGAGTTGGAGAACAACATGACCTAACATGACCAATAACTTGGCCTTCTGTTTGCTGAACACCTTTCTGAGGTCCCGGTACTGATTGGGGATGGAAGAGAGGTCAGAAGTGATTTGGTGGTTGTCAGGCTACCAGACAAGACTTGTGGCAGCAGGGGGCCCAGGCAAACTTAGGATCCATGGGAAACCCAACACTATTTGCAGGTGGGGTGTCTGTGTAACAAAGAGAGTGATTTCCATTGTGTGGGGTCCCAGCCACAGATTGAGTAATGTACTGTTTTGCCCTAGGCCTGACTGCCTGGATCGGACCTGGCTCTGTCGTTTCTCAACCTCTGTAGATCAGTCTTGGTGGTGATGACACCTTGGTGCTGCCTATCAGCATGGTCTCAGTGAGACCAGCTGTGACTGTAGAGTGAGTGGAGCTGGTCAGGGTCGGGAAGTCGATGAAGTACTCAGAGCTGCTTGCTTTTTGTCTTGTTTGCTGCTTCTTGCCTAGTAGTTACATTTGCCTAGGGCCCAGATCCTATAGTGCCTTCTCTCATAGTTATAGTCATAGACGCACTATAGTTACCTTTCTGTTAGGGATTAATAAGGGAAGGATCCAAATGCAAGAGGCTGGGCTGTTACATCTCAGACCTGCTGACTATTTATGGCATATCAGGGAAGAGGCTGAGTGGAGGCTCAAACTTGCATTGTGGCTCGCATATGGGTTACTGAACTAACTGATAAGGACAAAAGCAAGGACTGCTTGCCAGCAGACTCAAAAGAAAAGGCAGATAAAACAACAGGAAAGAAAGAAAGACAAGATTTTTTTTCAAATGCATTTTCCCAAAAACAAACAGGCTGGGGGCCACATTATTACAAATGCATAGCACAGGATGCATGAGTAAAAGCTAGGCTGTGGATCCCGGAAGTGATTCACAAAAGCCACTGCAAACTAAATGATAACAAAAGGCTTTTCACAACAAAGCTTCTCTCTCTCTCTGCTAACTGGTTTGAGGATGACCCCTACTGCCAACCTGTTATGAGGCCCAATGTTACCAAAGTCTTTTCCTAAATTACCTCATGCTGAGGGTACAAAAAAAGGTACAAAAGTGTACAATACATAAAACCATGAACATTTCAGTTAAGTAATTTAAAATAAAAAGATATAATTGACATTGTCCCAGTCAACATGTCCATCTGGGCCCCACATGGATTTTAAGTGGGATATGTGGGATTGGGCTTAAGGTGGCCATTTTGATGGGTAGTATTTGGGGCCCAGTTTGGTTATATTTGAAGGCCTAATTTAGGTTGTAAATGTGTGCCCCATTTGCATTATGGTTGTGGGCCTCAGCTTGGTTGTGGCAATTGAACCCCAGTTGGACCCTCATGGGCCCTATTTGGGTACTATTTGCATTTTAAATACATAGGCTAATTTTTATATAAGCTCCCTTGTCATTGATATACTTTTTCTTCAGTCTCAGGTTACTAACACAGACTGTGCTTTGGGCCTTACACAACTGTTCTTCAGAATCCACAGGTCTCATTCATGAAGATAACACTGCACTCGCAATGTCTGTTTTGGCATTTCTTGTGCACCATTTTCATCATGTTTCACATCTCGCCCAAAGGGGGTGAAGGAAAGGTTCCATTCCAGAAGTAAGAAAAAACTTTAAACCTTTGCTTGATGCATGTTGATGACCCTCAGCACCACTACAAAATCTTCACCATTTGAGGTTAGCTTTGGGCGTACTTTCACTACCCCATAGATTAGCGGTAACCCTGGTATTTCTCTTACAGGTGACCTGGACACAGTGATGGAGGAGTAAACACAGGTATTGACTGAAAAATGTAATGGTGTGCATTGTAATATCTCTTGTTCTCTCCCTATGCCCACAGAAAAGCCAGGAGACCTGGTGCTGGTGAAAACCTTGAATCCATGTAAGGTTGGACAGGCAGCTTTCAGCAAACTCACACGGTACTGGCTGTTCTCACCCCATCCCAGGATCAGTGAAGAGCTCTATCATCAGCTCCTACTCAGTAATCAAGGATACATCAATCAAGCAGCCCCAAGGGGACCCAACAGATCCATCTTCACTCAAAAAGGCCTTTATCTTTGAAATCTTTGTCTGTGTGTCTAAGCAGTATGTTCATTGTGGTCATTGTTCATGTCTAATGTCTGACACACTATTATCTATTATCCATCTCCTTTGCTATTATCTGTATGTGTACTCCTTCATTTTGATTGGTGCTGAAATTCATCCACATACATTCATACACACACACATTTTTCCTAGTCTTGACTGACTGCATCACACTGTTTTATCCTTTCAACTTAGATTTATTTCCCTCTCTTTCCACTATACATTCTTACACCCTGTTATCACTATCCTATTCACCCTGGGTGACATGCTTGTGT
The DNA here is from genome assembly GCA_025674545.1 of Hassar affinis. Lineage (NCBI taxonomy): Eukaryota > Metazoa > Chordata > Actinopteri > Siluriformes > Doradidae > Hassar > Hassar affinis. The sequence goes on from JAOVYV010130365.1 coordinate 8,203, forward strand.
TCATTTAGCAGGTCATTCTCCCCACCACATTCTTTTCTTACCTGGAAATATTACTAGACCTTTGCCAATTACTACATACCACCATTATGGTACCTTCCCACTCACAAGTTCTCATCCTGCTAATCCTTACCCTGACTGTAGTTACTCTAAAACCCCTTAGTTCTTTTGATTGGTGCCATAGAAATAACGCATGTTCCTAAGCCCTGGAGGTTAAGACTAATGTCCCCTCTAATTACCCTTCATGGGTCTGCCATGCTCTTCACTCAGAGTGGAGCATGTGGCCATTAACCAATGAGACAGTTTTTTATGCTAATCATGACCCTCAAACCTGAACATGACCATAGCTTACATTTAAGAAACAGGCATCCACGTGAGGGAAAAGGGCATGCTTTTACCAGGGATGAAGACAAACTTCTCAATCTTTTCAAGAAACTGTACTTCCTGCTATTACAATATACAGTGTCAGTACCATTACAGACACCACCAGAGGTCAAGGCTAATTTCATTTACACTGTGCCAGATACCCAAGGTGATGTGTATATGCTCTACGGGAAAGATACTAGTGGCGGATTCTACATGTAAGACTCACTTTTGGGTAGATTATAATAACAATAAGCAATGCTCCATGGGCAAATCAAACAGGCCATATTTCTTGAGAGGGTATGGGAAGGTATCTGATATCTGCACAGCTGTCTTACAAAATAGATTGGCCCTAGATTTACTAATGGATGAGAAGGGAGGCATTCATAAAGTCTTTAACTTATCCAGTTGTTTCTTATAATATTTCTGACCTCATCCATTATATGCGAGAAGCTGTTACTGACCCTCCTGAAACAGCTCCTGGTTAGGATGGTTTCAGAACCTCTTAGGAGGGTGGGGACCCTGGTTGGCTACAATTGTCTGTCCTGTCTTGCTTTTGCTCATTGCTATTTGTCTAATCAGCCCCTGTCTTATCTCTTGTTTCAAAAACTTTTTGCACATGTTTAACAGCCTCATCAATCCAACCTATTTGCTCTTTCCTAACATCACTTAACAAGTTCTGTAAAATGCCTGCATGGTCATGATACTAATGAAATGAAAATGTTTTCAATAAATATTTAAATAATATATAATTATATATATAATATAATATATTTAAATTTATTTAAATAATATATAATTCTCATTACTTTCTGGACAGACCTTGTATAATTAGGATAGGAGGTTGGAGGTTTTTATTTCATACAAACAGCACATCTGGCATTTATAGACAGTAAGAATAAAACAACCTTGAAACCAGAATGACAAGAAAACTAGTCTCATCCTCAAGGAAAGAGGATGTTGACAGTGCCAAAGGAATAAACATATCAAAAGTTGACTACACTAGGCTGTATTTACAGGAGTTACCTGACTGCCAAAACAAAAAAAACTAGTTAATTACACTAGGCTAAGCTAGCAAGAATTACAAGGGGAGGCACCCGCCTCCAACCAAGTCTAGCCATTCAAAAACACCTATTTGATGGTATATAGGGGTGCACAAAAAGAACAAAGCAACAAACAAAATAGAACAACTAACAGGGGCTGACACAAGTAAGTAAGTAAACATTTATTTATATAACACTTATCCAACATAGACTACAAAGTGCAGATGTAAATAAAACATCATACAAGTTAAAAATAACAATAAAGGGAAAGAAAAGATAAACAGAACAAGATGTGACCACCCACAAAGGCTAGTGCATATAGATGTGTCTTTAGTGTTTAGTGTAAACAGCTCCTTGGACCTAGCTAGTCTAACATCCAGGAACAGACAATTCCATAAATTAGGAGCACAAACCTTGAAAGAACAATCACCCATTTACATTTAGTTCTTGGAACTAATAAGAGTCCTTGGCTGGAAATATATTCTGGATCATCTCCATGCACCTTCTGGTATGTTAAAACCAAAATCTTAAAAAGTACCATAAAACCTACAGGTAGCCAATGCAGTGATGCTAGTGCCATATGCTCCCTTCATTTGGTTCCTGTTAAAATGGGCTGCAGCATTCTGAAAGAACCAGAACCGTGTCATAGATTCTTCACTAAGACACATAAATAGAGTATTTCAATAATCTAGCCTAGATTATATACAACCCCAATTCCAAAACAGTTGGGGCATTGTGTAAAATGTAAATAAAAACAGAATGGAATGATTTGCAAATCATATAAACCCATATTTTATTCAGAATAGAACACAGAAGACATATCATAGGTGTTGAAAGTGAGACATTTACCATTTCGTGAAAAATATTAGCTTTTAACTAGATGGCAGCAACACATCTCAAAAAGTTGTGATGGAGCAACTAAAGGCTGAAAAAGTAAGTGGTACTAATTAAAAAATAATAAACAGCTGCAGGAGCATTTTGCAGCTAAGTAGGTTAAATGGCAACAAGTCAGTAACAAGTCTGGGTATAAAAAAAACATTTCAGATGATGTACAGAGGTTCATCAATCTGCACAAAACGTGTATGAAAAGTGTGGAACAATTTCAGAAAAATGTTCCTCCACATAAAAGTGTGAAGACTTTAAATATCCCACTATCTACAGTACATAATATCATCAAAAGATTCAGAGAATCTGGAGAAACCTCTGTGTAAAGCTGAAGGTCAATATCGGATGCTAGTGATCTTTGGGCCCTCAGGCAGCTCTGCATCAAAAACAGGCATGATTCTGTACAGGAAATCACTGCATGGGCTTAAGAACACTTCCACAACACAGTTCACTATGCTATGATCCTATATCATGCAAAGAAGAAGCCATTTGTCAACACGCTCCAGCAACACTGTTGTCTTCTCTGGATCAAATGTCATTTGGCAAAATGGCAAAATGAAAAACTGTTCTGTGGTCAGATTCTGGGTCAAAATTTTTAATTCTTTGTGGAAAACATGAAAACAGTGTCCTGTGGACTAAAGAGGGACCATCCAGATTTCCAGACCATCCAAAAACCAAGCAAAGAAGACCCAGGACTGTTGAGCAGCTAGAACTCCAGCAACTGGTCTCCTCAATTCCCAGACATTTACAGACTGATGTTCAAAGAAGCAGGTGTGCTACACAATGCTAAACATGGCACTGTCCCAACTCTTTTGAGATGCATTGCTGCCATGTAATGGAAAATAAACAAATATTTTTCATGAAATGGTCAAATATCTCACTTTCAACATGTGATATGTGTTCTGTGTTCTATTGTGAATAAAATATGGGCTTATGAGATTTGCAAATCATTCCATTCTGGTTTTTTTTTTACATTTTACAAAAAAAAATATTTTGGAATTACAGTTGTAAAATCATGAATAATTTTGAAATGAAAAGAAAGCATTTTTCTGATTTTAGCAACATTTCTTAGTTGAAAGTAACAAGAATGTACCAGCTTATTTATGTGTACTGAGAAATTTAACTGATAATCAAAGATGATTCCCACATTTCTAGCGAATGTGCTTATCTTTGAAGCCAGTGAACCAAGTTCTTACCTTAAATCACTGGCAACAGTTTGAGGGCCAAAAATCTGTACTTCTGTTTTCCCTTCATTCAACTTGAGGAAATTACAGGCTAGCCAGTCCTTAATAGCTTGAATACACCTGTATTGATTCTGTAGCCTACTAATATCATCTCGCTTTACATATAGATAAAGCTGTGTATCGTCAGCATAAAAATTATAAGAGATATTAAAACAACAAATGAAAACCCCCCAAGAAGAACATGTATAAAAATCATAAAATCAGGTTGAGGTCAGGACTCTGTGCAGGCCAGTCAATTTGCTTTGTGCACTGGGGTGCAGTCATGTTGGAACAGGAAGGGGCACGTCCCCAAACTGTTCGAACAATCTTGGGAGCATGAAATTGTACAAAATCTTTTGGTATGTTGAAGCATTAACAGTTCCTTTCACTGGAACTAAGGGGCCAAATCACCATAATCCCCCTTCACCAAATTTTACTCTTGGCACAATGCAGTCAGAAAAGTACTGTTCTCCTGGCAACCACCAAACCCAGACTCATCAATCAGACTGCCAGACGGAGAAGCACAATTCATCATTCCAGAGAACACATTTCCACTGCTCTAGAGTCCAGTGGCAGTGTGCTTTACACCACTGCATCCAACACTTTGCATTGTGCTTGCTGATGTAAGGCTTGGATGCAGCTGCTCAGCCATAGAAACCCATTCCATGAAGCTCTCTATGCACTGTTCTTGAGCTAATCTGAAGGCCACATGAAGTTTGGAGGTCTGAAGAAAGTTGGAGACCTCTGTGCATTATGCACCTCAGCATCCACTGACCCCATTTTACATGGCCTACCACTTCTCAGCTGAGTTGCTGTTGTTCCCAATCGCTTCCACTTTGTTATACCACTGACAGTTGACTGTGAAATATTTAGTAGTGAGGAAATTTCACAACTAAACTTCAAAACAGGTGCCATCCTAACACAGTACCATGCTGGAATTCACTGAGAGCGAACCATTCTTTCACAAATGTTTGTAGAAGCAGTATGCATGCCTAGGTGCTTGATTTTATACACCTGTAGCCATGGAAGTGATTGAAACACCTGAATTCAATGATTTGGATGGGTGAGTGAGTGAATACTTTTGGCAATATAATGTATATTTTGGGACTCAGAGTGATCAGTGAGCCTCTTGGATCGCATCTTTAAACAACTGACATATAGCTTTCAAGAGCCAATTTTCAAGCACAGATTGAAAACTGATTTGCCTCCAAGTCTTTTCTCTGCAACCTCCAAAACTTGTTGGTAAGCAGAAATTCAGGGTCATCATAAAATCATGTAGTGTGATCTCACTAGGGTTAAAATTACCTGCTGGTAATTTTGTCGAAAAAACATAAAAGTACAGGTTTTGCAGGAGTACAATGATCATAAATGCAAAAGGAGGGACTAAAGTAGATGACTTAACTATAAAAAGTGTTGTTTTAGCTTTTAAATATTGTGGAAACAATTTTGTCTGTTTTGTTTTTTATTTAAGCAAATGTATCAGTCCAGTAAAATCAAATTGAGCAAAAACACCTATGAAAAATTATTACAATACACCCCCTTCTTGTCATTGTTTGACCAAGGGTTTTTGCTGAAGTTTAATTAACCAATTTAAAAAATAAATCGATTTAAATACACATAAAGGGGGAGGGGTCATTGGCTTAATTTGATGGTCTCAGGAAGCACCAGGTGGGGATAGAAACTCACCTTCTCCCAGGTGCCTGCCAAATAACACCAAATAAGAATACTTACATACAAATGTCTGAATACTGAGATTACAAAGACTCAGAAATCTACAAAGACAGTAATTCTCATCATACAATATAAGAAAACATAACAGGACCCTCAAAATTCAGATTCAGAGAAACAGGTAAGGAGTTTGGACAGTGGGGCATGAAGTAATAAAATCTACTGAGTATTGACTTTAGCTATCTGGTTGGTCTATATATATATACAGGGGTTAGACAATGAAACTGAAACACCTGTCATTTTAGACCAAAATAATTTATTAGTATGGTGTAGGGCCTCCTTTTGCAGCCAATACAGCGTCAATTCGTCTTGGGAATGACATCTACA
>JAOVYV010132337.1:0-13729 GCA_025674545.1 Hassar affinis
ATTTATTTTTTTGTTATAAAACTTTTAAAGTCAGTGGGGGATCAAATACTTATTTCCTCCACTGTATACAGTACTGTATATATTTGTTTAGGCCACGCGGGTTCCGAGACAGCCAGTTTCCTACATGCATTGCGGGCAGTAGTGTTTTTGCATCTACCATGAATGTGAAATGTCTTGCTGTATGTCACTCCCTCCCAAGGTTAATGTGTGTGTGTGTGTGATTCTGCCTCTTGTTCTGATGTTGCTTTCAGTAAAGTTACCTACTGGTAGTTAAAAGAGCAATTTGTGTGAAAAATAGCTTTTTTGCATGACCCCACCTTTGTGATGTCACAATATACTGCATATACTCATCGTGCACTCACTCACACAAGAGAATAATAAAATATAAAGTTGTGTAGTGCCTCCTCCCAGCACTGTGAGTACTTCGTGCCTGGGTCCACCCAGATGACCCCATGTAACAGATTCAGCCCTGTATTCCTCTTTGCTCTAAAACTCCTTCTGAACAAGTTCTGTAATAGCGTCTGTAATGACGTGACATTTTTGTGATTATGGATGATTTCAGTAACTATCCCAAGTTTAAATGCCTGATTTGGTGCTTTTGCTTTATATATGTGGTATATTGTTGTTTTGTGATCATTAAATGTAGAGTAGACTGTTGTTTCAAAGCTACAAGGTAAATATGGCCAGTGGACATTTTGCTGCAGAACTGGCAGTGGAAAGTAATGTATACACAATAAATACTCCATTTATTTACTCCATCATTACAGACGCTATTACAGAACTTGTTCAGAAGGAGTTTTAGAGCAAAGAGGAATACAGGGCTGAATCTGTTACATGGGGTCATCTGGGTGGACCCAGGCACGAAGTACTCACAGTGCTGGGAGGAGGCACTACACAACTTTATATTTTATTATTCTCTTGTGTGAGTGAGTGCACGATGAGTATATGCAGTATATTGTGACATCACAAAGGTGGGGTCATGCAAAAAAGCTATTTTTCACACAAATTGCTCTTTTAACTACCGGTAGGTAACTTTACTGAAAGCAACATCAGAACAAGAGGCAGAATCACACACACACACACACATTCACCTTGGGAGGGAGTGACACACAGCAAGACATTTCACATACTTCCATTGCTTTTAACCTGTAATAGAGCACGAATCATCTACGAGACAATATGTTAGTTATAAATCCAACTCATCCAACTATTCTATACAACTGACTGGATACTATTTCATCATGGTTTTGCATAGGTTCTGCATACTCTATAATAGTATTATACATAGTATTCCATATATGGTTGTGTTCAATGAATAGTTTGGCTTAAGTCCCCATCACAACATATGCTCATGTGCTCAGTGCATGCTTATTAATACAACTTTTCATGCAAACTTATACTTTAAGTGTCATTGTTTTGCCATAAATTAACAAAAGAAAAGAGAGGTTGTTCCTTTTAAGAGTATATACAGTATTTCAGCAAATGAACATCTGCAAACAGTCCAAAGACACATTCAGTCTCTAGCTAGAATAATGCACAATCACCACACATATATCACCACACTCATCAGACACATATCTTTTGACTAACCCCCATTATTTCTTGCCAAAGTACTATCACTTGCAATAGCTTCCCAGCTTCCCTCTGGGCTACAGTTAATGGTGGTACCACATTCATGATTATGATGAATTTGTCATTCTGTTGTCTTTCCAAATATTTAATTGCAACCTGTTCACATACACAGATTTAGGAATACCTAGCAGGTGGAATATATTCACAGATAAAGTGTCCCCAATTGATGGTTGCATCACAGTCAGCTCTCATATAAGGTAAGGAGTGACTTGAGTGACTTTGACCTCGGACAGATAGTTGTAGCCCGAAGGCGTGGTGCCAGTGTTTCAGCAAATACTGTACTTGTGGTCTTTTCCTGTACCATGTTATCAGGGGTATAGCAAGAGTGGAGGAACCATCTACAAACATTCAGCCAACCCACGTTGGTTGGTTTGAGAGGCAAGCATCACATTTCGCAACTGGTAACGCAGCAACGATGTGCCACAATGGAACAGCTCACCAACCAGTACAATGGTGGGCAAGTGCCACCAATTTCGGTTCGGCCATGATCATGCGACGTACCCTGTGTCAACTAGGGTAGAGCCATAGACCAACACGTGTGATACTTACTGGGCAAAGAAATGTGTCAACAGACCTTGGACACACGGAAGATCCTGTTTCCTGTTGAGATGTGCCAATTGATTGGTCTGCATCTGGTGGTCTCATCTCCTTATTGCATCTTCTTATTGCAACGTTGGACTACAGGCTGATGGTGGTGTGATGGTCTGGGGAGCATTCTCTTGGTATACCTTAGGACTGTTAGTCATTGTACTGCAATCCTTGAATGGTGAACGCTACAGGGACCTGTTAGCTGACCATTTGCACCCATAACATAAAAGACTAAGGAGGTGTGTTATGACAACAGTGTGATTTTTCTACAGGACAATGCCCCATGTCATTGGGCACGGAACACTAAGGAATTGTTGGAGGTTCACCAGAATGAATTCTCCACACTCCCTTGGACCCCAAACTCGCCTGACTACAATCCCATTGAACATGTTTGGGATATGCTGGAAAGGGCTGTGCAATCCGCTCCCACGTGCCCACAAAATGTCCACCAACTACTATCTTGTAGTCCATTTCTCTCTTTTCTTTCTAAAATCTTGGTTTACAACCACACTGTTACACTGTTTACAACCAACTGTCTCTCTACTTGTCAGATAACAATCTCCAAGATCCCATCCAGTCTGGCTTCAAACCATCACACTCTACAGAGACGGCCCTCCTCGCAGTTACAGAGAAACTCCAGGCTGCTAGATCAGAGAAACTCTCATCTGTCCTCATCCTCCTCGACTTCTCGGCAGCATTTGACACTGTCAACCACAGCATTCTCTTGTCACGTCTCTCTAGTCTTGGTATCCAGGGAACAGCATGGCAGTGGTTTTGCCTCTTACCTGGAAGACTGGACATACCAGGTAGCATGGAGAGGATCCACTTCAGCTCCATGCAGACTCTTCACTGGTGTCCCACAAGGTTCAGTACTCGGTCCTCTCCTATTCTCCCTCTATACTCTATCTCTGGGAGGAGTCATAGCTTCTCATGGGTTCTCTTACCACTTTTACACTGATGACACCCAACATATCTTCTCTTTTCCTCCCTCAGACACTAACATCTTGACATCTCATCCTGGATGACTGCTCACCAACTCAAACTTAACCCTGACAAAACTGAACTGTTCATTTTTGGTGACTCACTACCACACCATGACCTGACTATCTCTCTGGACAACATACCTTTACTACCCTCCACAACAGCTCGCAACCTCGGTGTGACCATTGACAACAAACTGTCACTGCTCACATCACAACCCTGACCCACTCCTGCAGATACCTCCTTTACAACATTAGGAGGATCCAATCATTTCTCACAACTCAAGCCACACAAATACTTGTTCAATCACTGGTCATTTCCAAACTGGACTATTGCAACTCACTCCTTTCAGGTCTCCCTCAGAACTCTATCCGACCACTACAGCTCATCCAGAATGCAGCTGCACGTCATATATTCAACCTCCCCAAATATTCACACACTACCCCCTTACTCCGCTCCCTCCACTGGCTTCCAATATCAACCCGCATCAAAACCCTGACCCAAAAACTGGACCTGCATCCACATACCTCAAAGCACTTATCACCCCTTGCAATGCACCTCTCTCCCTTCGGTCCTCCAGCAGGTCCTCTGACTGGTTCCACCATCTACCAAGGACAAACACTCCTCACGACTCTTCATCATTTTGGCATTGAGGTGGTGGAATGAGCTTCCTCTAAGTGTCAGAACAGCCGAATCTCTGTCCATCTTCAAATAATGTCTTAAAACTTTTCTTTTCCACAGATTCCTAAACTAATCCTAAACTAGGTATCCTTAGGGGTGGCTAAATGGTTAAGGTGTTGGGTTACTGAATAGAAGGTTGGGGGTTCAAGCCCCACCAGCACCACCAAGCTGCCACTGTTGGGCCCCTGAGCAAGGCCCTTAACTGCTCAGCTGTATAAATGAGATCATTGTAAGTCACTCTGGATAAGGGTGTCTGCCAAATGCCATAAATGTAAATGTATCCTTTTCATTAAAAAAAAAGTTTTCAGACCTGCTTGCACTCTCAAAAGACATTTGAACTAGTATGAGAATATATTTATTGATGGTGACCTTAAAGCACTTTTTGTAAGTTGCTCTGGATAAGGGTGTCTGCTAAATGGCTAAATGTAAATATAAGCTAATGGAACACCTGTAGTGGGCATAGGTTGAGTTGTGTATGGAGGATGTTTTGATTAATGCATGCTGTAATTAATCAAAAAGGTGGACCAACCCATTATTAACCAGGTGTTCCTAATCCAGTGATCATTAGTTCATTAGATCATTAGTGATCACAAGTATAAAAAAAAATTATATTCTTATTTTAAAATATCAACAGAACATATACAATCCAGAATTTATTATCAGCTGCCATTTGAAATGGCCAAAGTTGTCAATTTAATTCATAGCAATGTTTGATATAAACAAGGTTACTTCGAACAACCATGGAAACATTTTCCATTGAGTGTCACATCAGCGGCCACTTGGGGCCGCCACCAGACATTGTCGGTGACCTCGAGGCTTTTGACCCGAGCCAGAGGAAGACGGACTTCCGGCTTCACCCACAGTTAGCTCGGCCAGATTACCTCCACCTGAGCCTTGTTTGGGAGGAGAGCCCGCATTGGCTCTCCCTCCTTATTTAAGGCGCCTTCTGGCTGAGCTTCCTTGTGGGTCAATTGAAACCTACACGTCGTTTTCCTCACCGAAGCTAAGTCTTTCTTTGTTGTTCCTGTATCTTGCCTTTTCATGCCACGTTTCATGTTCTTCTGTCTCGTCTCGCTATCGCCTAGCTTCAGCCCTTTGACCTGATTTAGAGTTTGCTTTGGTTTTGAATTCTCGTTTACTTGCTCACGTTGACTTTGTTAATGTTTGCCTTTTGTTGGTTCTTTGTTTTTGCAGAGGATTAAGCCAGAGTGTGGGGCACGGACTTTCCTTATTCGGACTCAAGACTCTCAACTGCTACGACATTGTTTATGTTTGGTTCTCTTTCTGTTTGCTCCCACTCTGAGCTGTTGTGTTAAGACTTTGTTAATAAACTCTGCACCTGTTTCCTATTTCGCTGCCTTGGACCGAGTCCTTGCAGATTGACCCGCCAAGCATGGAAGCAGCGGAGATTGAGAAGCTGCAGGAAGAGATCGTGCAGGAGTCGCTACAGCTACAGGAAGCACGTGCCATCATCCAGGAGCTGGAGGCGTGTGCTCTGCGAGTTGGATCGCACGAACAGCCACTTCCAGCCGCCCTCCCGGAACGATACAGTGGCAATCCTTCACAGTGTGCCGGGTTTCTGCTCCAGTGCGAGCTGTTTTTTGCTGCTCACGGTTCGCTGCCTGACGAGCAGAAGGTGGCTCATATAATCAGCGCGCTGAGTGGAAAGGCGTTGGAGTGGGCAAATGCGCTTTGGCACAACTCAAGTGAGTTGATGTGTTCGTATCCCGCGTTTTTGGCTCAGTTTAAAGGTGTTTTCGATCATCCTGCTGAGGGCCGAGGTTTTGTTGTCCATGTCACAGGGTGAACGTAGAGTGGCTGAGTATGCCCTACAGTTTCGGATGGTGGCGCCCGAGAGTGATTGGAATGAGCCAGCACTGAAGGTCACTTTTAGACAGGGTCTATCGCCTGCCATGCTATGGGAGCTGGCTTGCCAAGATGATCAGATGACCCTAGACTCGCTCATTTCTTCAGCCATCCGGTTAGATCATCTGCTACGTACACGGCCCCAGTAGCCGCCTCGTCCTGCACGTCCCGCTTTTTACAATGTACATAGTCTCAAAGCAGCTTTACAGAATCCTAGAGTAACAGACCAAACCCCTGCTGAGCAAGACAGTGGCAAGGAAAAACTCCCTCAATGTTACAGGAAGAAACCTTGAGAAGACCCAGACTCAGCAGGGACCCATCCTCTTTGGGCGGCCTGACGGATTATTTAAATGAATCAATTAATATCAAAAAATAATAACTAATAATTTGTACACATGCATATATACACACACATATACATATACAAACATACCCACAGATATATATACATACACAGGCATGCAATACACAGGTACACAGTATACAAGCACGCAGAGACAGGCACGCAGAGACAGGCACTCAGAGACAGGCACGCAGAGACAGGCACGCAGAGACAGGCACGCACGCAGAGACAGGCACTCAGAGACAGGCACGCACGCAGAGACAGGCACTCAGAGACAGGCACTCAGAGACAGGCACGCAGAGACAGGCACTCAGAGACAGGCACGCAGAGACAGGCACGCAGAGACAGGCACGCAGAGACAGGCACGCAGAGACAGGCACGCAGAGGCAAGCACGCAGAGGCAGGCACGCAGAGACAGGCACGCAGAGACACGCATGCAGACAGGCACTCAGAGACAGGCACTCAGAGACACACACACAGAGACAGGCAAGCAGAGAACAGGCAAGCAGAGAACACACACATATATAAAGAATATATATATATAAACAATAGTTATAAACAATAGAATATAAGCAATAGTTCAAGAAGCGCCGGATTTCGGTGACATCTAGCAGGAGCAGCATTGACGTACCAGAGTCCTGACTTGCATCATTTGACCTCGGGAGAACCTCAGAGTAAAACAACAGGAGATGTTGTGAACATGTGAAACGACTAATCAAAAGCCTGAGTAAATAAATATGTTTTTAACATAGGGTCACAGGGTTAATGGCTGCCCTGTGAGAACGGGGGTAGGAGCCGCTGGCGTCACACGCTCCAATGCGGTGAGTTGCTCTCCACCCATTCGTTATCCTGAACTCGTGTTAACAGTGCAGATCTCTTACCTGAAGGGCACTTTTTCCCTTCCAGCCCTCATAGATTCGGGCACCGCAGAGAGTTTCATGGACCAGGTCACGCTTGCCGAGTTGGGGATCCCGGCCATGAAGCTACAGAAACATCTCCACATACGGCTATTGACGGGGGCCCCATCGGCAAGGGAAGGGTAACACATCGAACCACCTTACCGTAGGGGTCCTTCACCAAGAGGAGATTGAGCTCCTAGTCACCTGCTCTCCCACCTACCCCGTCATTCTGGGCCTGCTGTGGTTGAGCCGCCACGACCCGCTGATCTCCTGGAAGCAACAGGATATTCTGGCCTGGTCTCCTCACTGCTTTTCTCACTGCCTCTGTGCTCACCCCCTCCCTCTGCTTACCACCAGGGTCGAAAACCCACACGGAGATAAAGCAGTCGACATCCCCGAGTGCTACTCGCATCTGCTGGAGGTGTTCAGTCACCGGCGTGCCGAGGGACTACCACCGCACCAGGAGTATGATTACAAGATTGATCTGCTCCCGGGGTCCACTCCTCCACGTCAGAAGATTTACGCCTTGTCACTGCCGGAGAGGGAGGCGATGGAAGAGTACATCCGGGAGGTGCTCGCGGCAGGCTATATCCGGCATTCGAGTTCCCCGGCCTCCGCCAGTCGCCAAACACCCCTTCATCATTTACACTGATCATAAGAACCTAGAATACCTTAAAGCTGCTAAGAGGCTTAACCCTCGGCAAGCCCGGTGGGCGATGTTCTTTGCCCGATTTGATTTTGTGATGTCATATTGCCCTGGGTCCAAGAACGGTAAAGCCGACGTTCTGTCCAGGATTCATGATAAGGTGACTGATCACTTTGTTCAACCCATCATCTCTCCCCTTAAGTTTGTTCACAGGATCACCTGGGACCTAGACCACCTCCATCCGTTCCCGCCAGCCTAGCAGAAACCCCAGCCGATGTCCTCCCGGCCTCTTATTTGTCCCAGCTGAATTCCGCAGTCACCTGATCGCCTGGGCTAACGTTGCGCCTGGAGTGGGGCTTCCCGGTACCCAGAGGACCCTGGACCTCCTGGCTGGTAGGTACTGGTGGGAGACCATGAGTAAGGACATTAATGACTATGTGGGTTCATGTTCAGTTTGTGCTATGGATAAAGTCCCCAGGACCCTGCCGGCTGGCAAGCTAGTGCCCCTTCCTGTTCCAGAGCGACCGACTTTGTAACTGATCTGCCCCTGTCAGAAGGTAAGACGGTCAATTTTGGTTATCATAGATCAGTTCTCGAAGTCGATCCGGTGTGTGGCTCTGCCTAACTTGCCCACAGCCCTAGAGACGGCGGAGGTCCTCTTCAACAGTTTTTAACTATTACAGGATCCCTGAGGATATAGTTAGCGACCGTGGGCCCCAGTTCATCTCCCGAGTCTGGAATAGCTTCATGAAGCTCAGGGTCACAGTGAGCCTCAACTCGGTTTACCATCCACAGGCCAATGGGCAGACTGAGATGTCAAATCAAGAACTTTTGAAGTCCCTTAGGATGTTTTGCCATCGGCGTCCCCAGGACTGGGTGAGGTATTTGCCCTGGGTGGAGTACACCCAGAACTCCCTGAAACATTCTGCAACTAAGCTCACCCCCTTGCAGTGTGTCCTAGGTTACCAGCCTCCACTGTTTCCATGGGATGCCACTGAGACGGACACACCAGCTGTAGACTCATGGTTTAGGAAGTGCAAGCGGGTGTGGGCTCTCACCAATCAAGCCATCAGAAAAGCCATCAAACAGATGAAGAAATTTGCTGGCCAACATCGGAGAGATACCCCCATCTATTGTCCAGGAGATGGGTTGCGACCAAGACACTCCCTCCAGCGATCTGCAAGAAGAAGCTCACCCCACGATACTTCGGGCCATTCCCCATTGTCAAGCAGATTAACAAAGTCACTTACTGTCTTAAGGTCCCCCGACACTGCAGGATCCATCCGACGTTTCACGCCAGCCAGTTGAAGCCAGCCCAGGATGGACCTCTGGCTGAAGCGGGGGAGGGACCCCAAGCGGCAGGACCAGTGACGGCTGAGAGTGAGGTCACCTACACGGTTCGCGATATCCTCGACTCCGGGCGCAGACTTCCGGCTTCACCCGCAGGTAGCTCGGCCAGATTACCTACACCTGAGCCTTGTTTGGGAGGAGAGCCTACATTGGCTCTCCCTCCTTATTTAAGGCGCCTTCTGGCTGAGCCTCCTCGCGGGTCAATTGAAACCTACACGTCGTTTTCCTCACCGAAGCTAAGTCTATCTTTGTTTTTCCTGTATCTTGCCTTTTCATGCCACGTTTCATGTTCTTCTGTCTCGTCTCGCTATCGCCTAGCTTCAGCTCTTTGACCTGATTTAGAGTTTGTTTTGGTTTTGAATTCTTGTTTACTTGCTCACGTTGGCTTTGCTAATGTTTGCCTTTTGTTGGTTCTTTGTTTTTGCAGAGGATTTAGCCAGAATGTGGGGCACGGACTTTCCTTATTTGGACTCAAGACTCTCAACTGCTACGGCATTGTTTATGTTTGGTTCTCTTTCTGTTTGCTCCCACTCTGAGCTGTTTTTGTGTTAAGACTTTGTTAATAAACTCCAGTTTTATTAACAAATAAATCAGTTTCCTATTTCGCTACCTTGGACTGAGTCCTTACATTGAGGAATAAAGCTGACTTGCTTCCCTTCACACTCCCATTTCACCAACATTTTGATGCAAGCCTTGTTCTGCAGACAAATGCCAAAATAATAATGCGGTTTCTTTATTTTGACTGGACACACAACTGGATTAGACCAATTTTAGTGAAGATTAAATATTCCAATGCCTGACTGGTTCCACCATGTACCAAGGGCAAACACTCCTCAAGACTCTTCTCCGTTTTGGCAACGAGGTGGTGGAATGAGATTCGTCTAAGTGTCAGAACAGTCGAATCTCTGTCCATCTTCAAAGGACGTCTTAAAACTTTTCTTTTCCACAGATTCCTAAACTAGGTATCCTTTTCGTAAAAGAAAACCTTTTTCATACCTGATTACTCTTACTCTTAATAGACATCTGAGCTAGTATCAGAATATATTTGTTGATGCTAACCTCAAAGCACTTTTTGTAAGTCGCTCTGGATAAGGGCGTCTAAATGCCTAAATGTAAATGTAAATGTAAATGAATTGAAGCAGCATCAGTTACATTGTTCAGTTACTAAACTGCTAAAAACATGTTTTTCATTCCAAAAATAGTGTTTTCCTTGCCCCAGTGTTAGTATAAAACCATGTGAATGTACATGAATCAGGTACATTAGTTGTTTGTAATGCTTTACAATTCCTGCATTTTGTTAATCAGTGCAAATTAACTGTAGATGTGCAGTCCCGAACCCCTGCCCAGGCAGTCCTGAAGCCTCCTTTTCCCAGCTGCTCTCCTGCAGAGTACAGTGACTCAAACACCTTTGTTAAACAAACAGACTATCAATCAATTAAGTTAAACTGACAAAAGACTCTCCATTGTAACTTAGTTATTAATTCACTAGCTACACATTGCTGTCCATTCCTTGTTGTGTGAGTGGTTTTGAAAAATTTTCATTAACACTACCTCAAGAGGGAGGTGCTGTATCTCTCCAGGCTGACATAAGAACAAATTAAAGTTAATATGTCTACACTATTTTAAGCAGATACCTCACACTGGTACGGAATCAGATATCTATTGTGGATGATGCATAAGAAAAATGAGTCTGAAAACATGATTGGGAAGTAAACTATTTCTGATTATGTTAGCATATAATATTGGCTACTCTGCAATATCTCAGGAGTAAATTAAGTTACAATGATGATTAAAGTGTCGCACTGACATTTACCCACAAATGTAATGGCAACCTGTTCATATATGCAAACCCCATTTCAAGAAAGGTTGGGGCACTTTCTTAAAATGCAATAAGTGAATTCTGTAATATGTTCATTCACATGCAGCATTATGTAACCGATAAAAGGACAAAAAAGATTTTCAGTGTTTTCACTGCTGAACATGATTCTGTTTGTTAAGCACAAAAAATGTAGAAACTGATGCCTATATACTGTATATATACTCAGAAGAAGTTGGGACAGATAAATACAATTAAGTTTATCATTGAAAACAATGAATTTCTTTTCTTTGTCCTTAACAAATTAGAGATTTCAGTATTTATTGCATTTGTAGAAATTGTCCCAACGTTTCTGGACATGGGGTTTGCCCATTGTTTTATAAAACCTCAGTAGGACATATGCAGTCCATAAGTTGTAACCCATTGTGTTGATTAATGCAAATAAACTGTAGATGTGCAGTCCTATTATCTGTTTATCATCTGTATTATGGATTCTCGCACAGACAGTCCAGACTCCTCCTTGTTCCACTAGCTCTCCTGAAAGTTTAGTTAGTAAGGTTACAGAGTAAGATCATGATTCATATAAATGATATATATGTGTGTGTGTGTGTGTGTGTGTGTGTGTCCTACCTGGCATGCATGGATGAACATGAGGTTCTCCTTTAGAATTGGCAGACGATATCTGGTTATTATTTGCAAGAATTTGAGAATTTCTCAGCTTTTCCATTCCCTGCACAGGATGTTCACCTGGCTCTATAATAAATAAATGTGATGCCAAATGAAAGCGCACTGGATTTTTTGCTTTGCAGATTTTACTCATGAACAACCATATGGATAATAAATAGTGTATGACTAATGTAAATTGTTTTGCTATTTTCCAGACGGTTTTATACTTCAGGAAATAGATCTTTATAAATACTTGCAATTACACATTGCATATGGTCTACATATATCTAATAAATTTAATCCCCAATATTTCGTACAGTTTGTGATGTGCATGACATAAATATTGTGCCTGATCCGTCAGGATCTCTTTCGGGATCCCTAACTGGGAGATCGTGCTGAAGGGTGCTGCCACAACACTGTGCTGAGATATTGGGTAGCAGCACTGCTTCCAGGTATTAGATTGCATAGTCCACAAGGAGTAGCATAAAGCGGTACCCCCATACTGACTATTCTAATGGACCAATGAGGTCCATTCCAATTCTTTGAAACGGGACCTCAATTAATGGAAGAGGGTGCAATGGTGCTTTTAGGGTGGCCAGCAGTTTCAGCAGCTGGCATTTGCGACATGCCATGCACCACTTGCAAACATCCTTGTGAATGCCTGGGCAATATAAGTGGAAAAGTGTTTTATCCTGTACTAAATGTCCCACCTGCCCTACGATGGATTGGCACCCTGTCTAGGGTTGTTCCTGCCTTTTGTCCTAAGCTGCCGGCTAGGCACCGGCTCTCCCGTGACCCTGAATTAGGAATAAGCGGTTAAGATAATGAATTAATAAATGTCCCACCATAGGAATATCATGAGGTGACTAGAATAGAAATACCATTATCTTAGGCACCAACAACTCTGTGGTAATTTCCTGTGTGTGAGTGACCTGCGTCATTAACATAACTTAAATAATTGTGAAATATGGGTAGAATAATGCAGTGTTGGGGAAACCTTTGGATAATTGTTACTCTCACTTGGTTAAAGGCATAACGGAATGATTCGTCATGCATCTGCTTCAGATGGAAATCCCCAAAGAGCAATTCCAGGAGGGAGGGTGAAGTAGGCCCGCCTCTGCCTCTGTGTCAGTCTGCTGCAGAGCTGATGTCAACAAAGCGGATTCTGCTTCCCCCTTCTGACCTACCCGCCAGCCACAAGCCTCTGCAGACCACTCGAAGAGCTCTATGAAGGCTTCTGCACCATCCTGGGGACCCATCTTGGGAAGCAACAGGGAGGTGCTGATGTTGATGCCGCTGCGATGGGTGCAGGAGCACCCAGTGTGTGCAGCAGGTCCTGCAGAATCTGTTGATCTTCCACCTGCACTGCATGCAGGGCCTGGAATCAGGGTAAAAGGTCTTCCTGCAGCATTCAAAATGTTTCCCCTTGGGCCTGCTGCATGCCCACGAGGGACTGGATCAGGCTGCCAAGGGGTGAGGACTCCGTGTTGGCTTCTGTCTACAAATGTCCCAGGTTATGGCACCAGTGTAGCAAACGCAGCTGGGGAGACAGGTTCGGGATTCAACTTTTTTTAAACCAAAAACAAGGTCTGATTTTCAGCCTCTGAACCATGATAAGCCAGCCAAATAGTGTAAAGCATCATCAATGCAAAGAATGTAGTAAGAGTCTACCATCGCTACAGCATTCAGGTAGCAATAGTCCACACAAAACCTCCAGTCCCCTGTTTTCTTCGTCACTTGCATGACCGGAGCTGCCCACAGTCTGATGTCTCAATATTTCCCACAGCCACTTCTTTAATCCGCTGCTCAGTGATCTTTCTTTTGACTAGTGGAAGCCAATGTGGTTGCAAATGGTTGGGTGTGGCATCACCGGTGTTGATTGAAAATATCCAGAACCAGCATAATAATTTCCATAGCTTTTGCTTTTTTCCAGAGCATGCTCTGAGCTGCTATACTCCCACAGCTCATGAATAACATTGTCTTCTGAAGCATTGTATTTCTGATATTATGTGGGAACTGGTTGGTGGGCAGGTGGCTTGTGATGGTGATGGTTGGGCATTGCCCACAGCTTCAGGAGATCCGGATTTCTGCCAGCATGGATTTGTAACAGAACTAACAGTCAGTCAGTCAGTCAGTCATTATCTGTACCGCTTATTCCCACTTACGGAGCGCAAGGGCAGGAAACAACCCTAGACAGGGCGCTAATCCATCATAGGGCTCATACACACACACATTCACACTCGCATTCACACACTAAGGGC
>JAOVYV010132819.1:0-13726 GCA_025674545.1 Hassar affinis
TCTCCACATCATTGCATTCAGTTTTTATTCACAATTTGTTTAGTGTCCCAACTTTTTTGGAATCCGGTTTGTAGATTGCTTGGCTGGGTGGACAGAAATTGCGCGCTTTAAGAATTTCCCCCGAGAAGGGTCATTTGAAGCAGAATGTCACTGGCTAATTTGTTGATCTGATATGGTTATGGTGACCCAGAATGGTCATATGCATACATGAAAAAATGTCTTTTACAGTGGTATGATGCTAAACCTGTGTGGGATGAGGCACATGGTGTAAAACCTGTTAGCATTAAGTTTATGCTCAAGGACACAAATAAAAGCATGAAACATGGGAATCCTGTGAGTGTAGAACAAAAGGCTATAGTTACTGGCAACCCCCCACCTATAGTTCAGAGAGCAATGGTAAATAAGAACAAAGAAGAAAGTGTGTGTTCTGTGTCTAAGACTGAATGCCAGCAGAAGAAGGATGGAATGGTAAGTGATACAGTAGGCAGAGCAAAGGGAGGAGATGTGCCCTCCCTCTACCCGCCCCTTAACCAATGAAATCTAGGAGGTGGTCCTGGAGTCCAGAATGTGACCACCCCGTTTGTGGCAACTGGTAAGAAAACAGTCAGAGTATTACCTCCCAACATGACAGACATTAAGAATATCTGTGACAGTCTGCCTGATCCTAGCAATGTATATGCATTTGTAGATTCTCTTAAAGGATGTACTAAATATGCACAATTAACTGGTCCTGATTTTAGAAGTATTCTTACGAGGTGTTTTAAACAGATTCACAGAGGATGACTTAATCCAAGATATTGCATCATTGTCCTTCCATAATGATAAACTAATTCTAATGGTGAACAAGCACCTGTGTACTATTGGAGTCAGCATGAAAACCTCAACACATTTTATAGAGAATTGAGAGAATTCCTGCTTAAATTGCAAGTCTCACAAAGAGACTTATCTGTAGCTACTAATTGTAAACAGGAAGCAGATGAGTTGTGCTCTCTGTTTGTTATGCGTTTCAGTAAAGCATGGACTGAACAAGCCGGCCTTGGTCATACTTCCACCAATGAAAGGAATCTGTTTATGTCCACTTGTTTGCAGAACATGCTGTATGAGCACACACACTCTGAGGTGTAACACGGAAAACCTCTATGCTAAAAGTCCAAGGGAATTAGCAGCCTGGGTCAGAGAATTAGAAGCTGTAGGCGCAGTGCCATTAAATCCTAAGCGACATGCAATGGCTATGGCTGGTGTACACCAGACATGCACACGGAGAGACACTGAGTGTCGTTATTGTCATAGACGTGGACACTTTGCTAGGGATTGTAGAATTAAGCAATTTGATGAATCAAACTTTAAAAGTAAGCTTGATAAATACAAAGGTAAATACCCCAGTAAATGGCAGCCTGTTTCAGCACTGCCATCTGCCCCTCTGAATACAGAATAGGGAGGCCCACAGGTTGGAACTCCCGTGGACAAGAACCTGGACAATTTAATAGGACTGAGTGTTACCCTGACTACTGACTTTCACTCTCTTCCAGTATTGGATTTGTCTGTTAATAGCAAAATTTACTCTTTTCTTGTTGATTCAGGTGCAACCTATTCATCTATTAGCTCAAATGTGTACTCAGGTCCAGTGTCCAGCTCGTCCATTAAATCTGTGGGAATCTCTGGGGTTCCAATTGAATGTCCAAAAACCCATTCTTTACCTGTTAGATGTGTTACTGACCCTAGCATTTTCCTCATGCATAGGTTTATCATTCCAAATTCACCCTTTAACCTGCTAGGTTGTGACCTGGATGTTCAAAATGAATTTGTCTTTTTGTTTTGAGCAGGGACATATGACCGTAACGTCTGGTTGTAATATATCTTTGTACATGGATGTACAAGGGAACACGGAAGCAATCTGCAAGCAACCAATTCCTGTTCACCAAGCTGACATTCCCGAATCACTGTGGGCGACCCACAAGGCCGCAAAGCTGCGCCATCATGAACCGGTCTTCTGTAAACAATACCCTTTGTCTCCTGAAAAGAAGGAAGGCATTTCACGTCATTTCCTCTCTGTTAACTCAAGGTGTTATTATCCCCACAGTTTTGCCATACAACACTCCAGTCAACCCAATCCATAAGGCTGGGGGCAGGGGATGGCGGTTCACCCAGGATCTCAACTTTATTTATAAAGCATTTTAAGAACGTCAGACAAAAAAAGTGCTGTACATTAAATATGGATAACACACATAAAAACAAATACTCAGGAAATTAGACAATAAAACTAATAGTAAAAAAGATTAATAACTCACAAAAACAGTAAAAATGGATAAATAAAAACAAATAAAACAAATAAAACAATAAAAACCAAGACATACAGAGTCTCATGCTGAGTTGAATGCCAATGAGTAAAAGTAGGTTTTAAGACTGGTTTTAAAAAATGGACAGTGAAGAGGACTGTCTAAAGGCAAACCATGGGAAAGAACAAGGTCTAGAGTATGTCCATGTTCATGTGTGGGACCGGATACACACTGAACTAAATTAAGAGTGAATAATGTTTAAAAAGTCCTTCACTAGCAGCTTGTCAGGACAGCACACATGAATGTTAAAATCCCCAACAATAAGAATGCGATCATAATTTGGCATAAGTCCAGCCAAAAACTCAGAAAAGTCATTTATAAAGTCCTTATTGTATTTAGGGTGTCTGTAGATGACGGCGCACAGCACCGGGTCGGAGTGACCCACCTCAAATAGAGTGACTTCAAAGCTGGAGATCAAAGTTAAAACAGCTTGCTGTTTACATTTAAAGTCATTCTTAAACACAATCGCTGTTCCTCCTCCATGGCCAGATGTCCGTGGGGAATTAAAATAATTACAGCCAGCTGGCAGAAGCTCAACAAGAGCGCTGTAATCACCAGCACCAATCCAAGTCTCTGTGACAGATAAAATCCAGACTTCAGGAGCTGAAGAAATCCCTCAGGATGAAAGTTGTTTGCCAGTGATCTGGCATTCACCAGGCTGATCTTGGCAGGAGCTGTGGCCTGGGGTTCAGTGGATCTGGGAGCCCGAAGCAGCGTCCTCAAGTTACGGGGATTCACCCCGCGCTGGAGGAGCCGAGGCAAGCAGGGGCGTCGAGGCAGGATACCCTCATCCGGGCCGGTAACAGGTACCAGACAGACGTGGATGGGCTCCAAAAAACGCTGGGACACAAAGAACGTTGAGGACAATCCATGTCCTGTCAGGGAAATGGACGAAGAATGTGCCATGCAGATCTTCAGCTTGACTAGCCGACCGCTACGTTTACCGCGGTGGCACCAGTGCTTCTGCCGGACGGTTAGATCCGAGGCCCTGTACAGGTGAGTCGGGATTGCCGCTAGGAGCGGGGGCAGAGTTTTGTCCACAATGATTTAACACACCCAGATCACTGACAAAATGTCTAAGGTCGAGGAGCAATTGGCAATCATACACAAGTATAGACTCAATTTGACAAGTGCCAAAACTTAACACTAGCAACACTAACCAAAACGAGAGTAACAGACGGCCTGCCACACACACTGGCGCCATCTTGGACCAAGACGTATCTGGGACCTGAGACGTATGAACTACTTAGTAATCGCAGTTGCGACTCTGTTGCCTGATGTGTTGTCTATTATCACTACAATTCCTGTGCATGATAGACACTTTATGGTTGTTGACATAAATTCTGCTTTCTTTTCAGTTCCAGTCCATAAGAACACTCAGAAACTTTTCACTTTTACATTCAAGGGAAGACAATATACCTGGACCCGTCTTCAAGGATTCATTGACTCCCCATCTGTGTTCTCCGCTGTCGTAAGGGATGCATTGGCATTGTGGCAGCCTGATGACGGATGTACCGTAATTAATTATGCAGATGACATACTCCTACATCTACTAATACCGAAGATCTGTGTCACCGGCTCCAAGGTCTTGCTGAAACACCTGGCTGAATGCGGCTTCAAGGTATCCCTGTCCAAACTAAATTTGCATACCAGAAGCTAAAGAGACAGTCAAACTCCTTCTAGATACATGCTTAACATGTGCTAGAACAAATCAAGGAAAAGCTGCAGGAAAGCATGATGCTTTACCAGCACTGGAATATCCTTTTCAGTATTTACAGGTTGATTTCACCCACATGCCACAGCAAGGAAAGCTGAAGTATCTACTGGTAATCGTAGACAGATTTTCGAAATGGGTAGAAGCATTTCCCTGTTCAAACGAACAGTGGTTACAATTCTGGCAAAGGAAATAATACCCAGGTATGGAATACCTCTGGTGATTGACTCAGATCAGCGAAGAGCATTCACTGCTGATGTGACTCAAAGGCTGTGTAAGTATTTGAATACTGAGTGGAAGTTTCACATTCCTTACCATCCTCAGTCTTCAGGAGTTGTAGAACGTATGACCCGTATGCTAAAAGAACTATTGACGAAAGCCATGATTCTGGTAAAAGTTGGATAGATTTGTTGCTAGCAATCTTGTGTGAGATCAGAATGACACCGAACACAACTACTAAATTATCACCCTTTGAAGTGATATTTGGATGCCCTTTTACCACCCCATGGGTCAAAGGTAACCCTGGCATTTCATTTACAGGTGACCTGTATGCAGGGTTGGCAGATTACACCCAGTTGTTGATTGAAAAACTGAAGTGTGCACGGTAATGTCTCTTGTTCTCTCCCTATGCCTACAGATCAGCTGACTCACCCATTTGTTTCAAGTGATACAGTTCTAGTGAAGTCCCTTAACCCAAGGAAGGTTGGAGAAGCTGCATACAGCCCACCATCTACTGTCATCGCCGTCACAAGGACTGCCGTACTGACTGCTGATAATCCTCAATGGATTCATGCGTGTAGACTCTCTGACACTCTGTATTAGAATTGTCTGCATCTCTGGGGAGCACCCCCAGGTGATGCCATCACAATGAAATTCACTCTGTAAATTTGTTCTTCTTGTCACTCCAAAACACCGCCAAACTAATGCACAATGGCACTGATTACACAACCATACCTCGTAAACTTAGAGATGTTAGTTTTGTACCTAGGCTTATGCAGTCTATGATTAACCCAACATATCCCCTACTCTTTGAGAAAACAATGGAGGAAGAATTTTCTGAACCATACATGTAGCTGTGTGTGGTCATGTTGCCTCTAAGTGATTCCGAAGGAAAGGGAGGAGTTGTTAGGTATTTCGTCCTGCATGTCTTTGTGCCGCTTCCCCCTCTCCTTTTGTTCCCTGTATTGTCTCCCTACCTTCCTCCTTTTCTTGACCATTGTAGCCCCCCCCCCCTTTATTCATTCACCTGGAACTCATAAAGCACGTAGTCAGCACTCACTGGCGGGGTGCTCATTGTGTGTGGGGGTGCATGCTCTGGGCATGCATCCAATCAATACCCAACATACCTGTGAACCAATCACTGTTGTCTGTGCCATTCTATATAACCTCTGTGCCACTCTGAAATAAACCGGGAAACTCTTGATTCACTGCATACCTCGTGTTTGTGTCTCATTGATTCTCCCGAGCTCAAGCGCAGGACGGAAGGAGGAACCGAGATCGAACCCCAAAGATTTATAAAATAGATTAAATCTAACAGTCATAATATGCTTGCTGCCACGATACCACGTTAATGTACATTCACATCAGCTACTGCACATAATTTTATTGATAATCTCCCAGAATTATCAAGCCTGATTGGATTGTCTAACACCACAGAACTTGGCCTAGTGACTGAATGCTTAGAGTCAACATTTCACTATACTCTGGATATTGTAGTTATTGTAGGAAAAATATTACAGAGAAAAACCTAGCACCTTCGTATGATCACACATATGCCCTTAAAACAGACTGTTCGCAGACTATAATGTAAATGGTGCCAAACTAAACTGGTAGTATTTCAGACAGCTTGGAAGGAGAGCCTCATGACCTATAGAAAAGCTCTTGCAGCGAGGTCAACATTTCTCCACTACAATAGAAAATAATAAAAAATAATCCTAAAATCTTATTTAATACTGTAGCAAAATTAACTTATAAGACCACCACAGAAGCATGCAGCAGCCAGAGTCCTTACTAGAATCAGAGGTTGATCACCCCCATCTTATGCACACTGCATTGGTTTCCAGTCAAATTTCACATTGACTATAAAATACTAATATTAACCTAATAAGGCACTAAATGGTCTCACACCACAATACCTGAGCAAACTTTTAGTCTCTTATGATCCTCCAGATCCACTTCGATCCAAAGGGGCAGATCTTTCTCTTACAAAGCCCCACAATAGATACAATAGAACAGCCTTCCAATTAGTGTTTGGGACTCTGTGAGACTAAGACACAGTCTCAGTGTTTAAGTCTAGGCTGAAAACTTATTTGTTTAGTAAATCCTTTTGACACTAGCTTTTCTCTTGGGTAAAGGTGCAGATCTGGATAGTTTATAGGCATAGAGTGTTCTGGTAAACTGGGATGTGTGGATGCTGTCAGTTTATAATTTGCATGTTAATTCTAATAGTTTTCACGTTTTTAAACATCTACAATAAACACATTATTTTGCTACATGTACTCAGCCCAGTCTCCTATAGAAAATCTATAATGCATCATCAAGAAGAGAATTAGACAACATTGATCACAGATTGTCAGGCAGCTCAAGTCTTGTATACAGAAAGAATGGGCAAAATTTCCACTTGCAAAACTGCAACAATTAGTATCTTCAATTCCCAAACAAGCAAAAAAGTATAATTAAAAGGTGTTGTGACCCAGTAGGAAACACGTTTCTGTGCCAACTTTTGATTGTGTTGCAGGAATCAATTTCCAAGGCTGTTTATATTAAACAAATATAATTTCATCATTGAAAAACCAATCATCGAGATATTGGTCATGGAAATCACAGAAAATCTTTTTGTGCTTTTGACTGTTAAATAAAGACTCAAGTGAATTAGCTAAAATTACAGATTTTTTAACAAAGTGGCCCAACTTTTCTGGAAATGTGGCTTGTTTAACTATTTGGGTTTGAATTCAAATTAATGTAATGTGCAACTTATGAAAACTGAATTGCAATGTAATTAATTTGATTCAATTAGTTAATTAATTCCACCAATTTAATACATAAATTAAAAGTGTTGGATTAAATGCAATTAAATCAAGTGTACTTTATAGGCATTGGAATAAAACTGGAATAAGTTCAGTATGAAAGTGATGACCGATATGGGCTGAATTGGAGGGAATTAAGTATGAGACAAGAAGTAGAACTAATTAAATTAATAAGCATAAAATTGAACCATCAATTGAACCATCAACTGATCAGAGTGGAATTAAAGTAGATAAATTTAAAGTGTAACTAATAAGTATCCAATTGAAGAAGTGCAGTTGATAAATGTTGGATTAAATTGCGTTGATTCAAGAGGAATAGTTGTTGATTCATTAATTTTATTCTCACCAACAGTGTTCTGCAATAAAGTTCTAGTAACCCATGCAATCATTTAGCTTCTCAAGCTCACTCAACCAAGTTGGCCACAAGGGGGTGAAGACAAAAATTCAATTGTTTGTTTTCAACAATAGGCATCCCAAGAAGGGATTTCCAAGTTGTGGGCACAAGAAGGGATTTCCAATCTGTGGGCACAAGAAGGGATTTCCAATCTGTGGGCACAAATCTGTTGCTGCTTCAGTTTTTATGGTGGTAATACGCATTAACTATAAATTGCTATGAGTGATCAGATGAACTGCAATTAGCTGCAAAGTCATTCCTTCCCAGAGAACTGGGATAAACTGGGATATTTTCTCTGATGAAGCCCCCTTCAGACTGTTTGGGAAAAATGTGGAAAAATGATGTCAGGAGAAGATAAGGCGAGAGCTACCATGAGTTTATGAGAACCATGGGAAAAAAGTGTCAACACTAAATTTTGTGTGTGCATAAACTTGATGTATGTCAATAAAAGTACAGAAAAAAACATATGAAATGCTTATTATTGTATTTTATTAAACCATAGAAACATCCGACAAGAAGATCTAAAAACACTTAAGCAGCAAACTTTGTGAAAACCAAAATTTGTTTCAGTCTCATAATTTTTGGCCATGACTGTATGCCAACAGGAAATAATGTGTGCTACAGGAAGTTATGTATGCTAGGCTAACTGCAAGGCAACTATACAAAGCTAAACAGAGGCTAGCACAATAAGCTAAAGAGTTTAGTTATTAATCCAGCATCAATTTTCATTCAAAATGCCTACCATAACTAAATATTTGACAAAATGGCTGATGAAAGAAACAAAGAAAGAAAAAGTAAAGGTTAAATGATGGATAAGTGACTTCTGGAAATGTTCCTGAGGCCATGCAGTGATTTCCTGTACAGATAACAACACAACGATATACAGTGCCGTGACAAATTATTTGCCGACTTCCCAATTTCTTCAAGACAACAAGAGTAAACACAAAACACAGCTTTAAAATTATCACATATTACTGAAGATAAAGATTGATTCAAAACGTTTATCACCCATGTGAAAAAGTAATTACCCCCCAAAACATAATATCTGAGAGAGCAGAATTCATGGTTCCATTATTTTTATGACAAGTCGTCCAGGTCCTGCAGATGCAAAGCAGCCCCAGAAAATCACATTACCACCACCATGTTTTTGACTGTAGGTATGATGTTCTTATGGTGGAATGCAGTGCTTGATTTACACCAAATCTAACAGGAGCCATATCTTCCCAAAAGTTCCATCTATGATTCATCACTCCAGAGAATATTAACTCAAGTCTTGTTGGTCATATAGATGTTTTTTGGCACATGTGAAGAGACTTTGTGGTTTTCTTTTGGTCAGCAGTGTTTTGAGACTTGCAGTGCTCCCATGGATGCCATTTTTGCCCCGTGTCTTTCTTATTGTGGAATCGTGTACATTAACTGTAACTGAGTCAGGCCTGAAGGTATTTAGATGTTCATCTGGGCTCACCCGTGGCCTCCTGGATGAGTTATTGATGGGCTCTGTGTGATATTTTGGTAGGTCAGCCACTCCTGGGAAGGTTCACTACTGTTGAACTTTCCATTTGTGGATAACAGCTCTCTCTCTGTGGTTCACTGGAGATCCAGTGCCATTCCAAGTTGGTAGATTTCAGTGAATTTGTTTCATATCAGTATTCAAATCTTTTTAGAACATGGAAATATTTGCTGCTTTTTGAGACCTTCTATCCTGCTTAACATTGCCAGACAGGTTCCATTTAAGTGATGTTTAGATTCAACAGGTCTGGCCATAATCATGCCTGGTTGTGGCTAGTGAAATATCGGTGGTCAGTGCGAATGGAGACACTTTGGCAAGTCAGGCAGCAAGACAACTCTCTAACTTCAGCATACATTTGTGGTAGTACTTCTCTTGCAAAGTAATTCCAACTAGGTATCTTCGGTCAAAGGTTTTAGCAGTTGTATCTTGTTCCACATTTGGGGAATAGGGACCATGTCTTTAGCAAAATGATGTGCCACTGCTTTAGTAATGTCACCCCACTTCTCACTTTTTCTCTCATAACGCACAGCACGGGTATATGAGTTTTGTATTGGGTTTGTTTCAGGGCATGAGGCTGGGAAAGCTTCACGATCTGGGCTCTAGCAAGCAGTTTCACACACTCTTCATACTGCACTTTATGGCTCTGTTGTAAATGGTGGAAAAGATTAGATTAGATGGTGTAAAAGAGTTTGTTGGGACTAGTTTTCGGCATTCTCTGCAGAATACGTTATTCTGTTGCTCATCTGACACTTTGAATCTGAACCATCTCCAAATAATTGAGCCATTGTTTTTCTTTTTACTAACCAGCTCCTCTTTGATAGCTTCTTTTGTGTCTTTATCCATCTCCATGCTGTCACTGCCTGCATGATTTACAGGTGAAGTGGGGGGTGGGTGAGTTTTTTGAGGGAGGGAGGCAGGGCAGTGTGAATTTATGCAGAGACAAATAATATTGTCTCATTTTACATCTCGTACAAAAATACATTGATATGTCTTAAAAACTCAATATATCACCCAGTCCTAATAAGCCCCAGGTTTATTGGCAGGAGCAATGTGCTGTACATCTTTGGCATGCCAGCATTCCATTTTTACTTAAAAAAAATAAAAATAAAAATATGAATAACCTGAAAACAGCAGAAATAAGATTTCTTTTTAATAAAAATGTTGACATAAAAATTTCTATTTTCTTGCTCCTTGCTGATATTTTCCATATTGCATAGCATAATTAGCTACATTCAATTAGACTTCATTTTGTCATAGATGAGAAATTTTCACAAAATAAGCACAATACAGGGTATTGTGAGGCTACAAAGTACAAAGCTAACCCACAAAGCCCATGTGGTTATTTATACCAATAAACATGGTAGCCTTTTGTCAATAGCTTATTTCCTAAATGTCATGAAACTGAAAAAGGAAACTGAAATGGCCTCACAGATGTTGAACACAACAGGAAAAATGAGATATTTATGAAACACATTTCATTTCTTGCTTCAATTTTCTTTTCTTTCTTTGGTTGTTGTATGGTGATTTCTCCAAAACATATTGATCTGGCATAACACACCAGAATAATAAGTAGTTTGGATTTTGTCAACATTTGTCTGTGTGGTTACTTCACAGAATAGCATTATCAAGATGTAATGATGGCAAACCCACTGCAATGCTGTGGCAAGAATTTAAGAAAACTGTGCATATTGAAATGCCTGTAAAATGAATGAAATAAAGCAAAATTGAAAAGAAGAAAGGGCTGAAATATCTGTAAGTAACAGAAGTTACTGTTGCTAAAAGTTCCTACTGTTGCTATAAATCTACTGAATTATAAGTTGCACTTATTTTTCCCCACCAGGTTCTGAATGTTGTTTGGTTTTAAGGGGAAAATGACTACATATTGAAATGTGTTGTTTTTTTGTCATCTGTGGTTATTTGTTTGTATACAGAATTTGGTACATAGAGAATTGTGGGAGAGTGTACTTTTGTTTTTTACCTTGACTGTATGTGTAGCAAGTGACTAAAAATATTCCTAACCAATCTAGTAGGAAGTACTGTTTTATACAAAAATAAACCATGCCAGGGTTATGCGTTATGGCATGGTGCCAAGCAGAGGAGCTTGAACTATAACTGACACATGACAGTGGTAGCAACACATCAAACAGTGCATGTTACAGGCTGCAAGTATAGTCTGTCCAGAAAAGAAAGGTCAGTTTAACATCAGCCTTTCAGCCAACACAGTGGCAGAGCGCATTTCTGACCGGGTAACATTTACGATCAACTGCATGAGAATGCTATACATTTTCATTCATACTCCATCGCTCTTGATGAGAGTTCAGACATCACCGACAATGCGTAGCTCGCAATATATGTCAGTGGTGTTGACGATAAATTTGAAGTGATGGAGGAGTTGCTCACACTGATTCCAATGCATGGCCAGACCACCAGTCAGGATATATTCCGCCAGCTGTACGATGCCATTGTGGATGCCATTGTTGACATCACACAGGAGCTGAATGTACTGAACAAGAAGTTGCAAGGCAAGGGCCAGCTTGTTACAGTGCTGCATATGACAATGTCAGAGAATTCTCCACAAAACTTGTGTTATGGAAAGTCCAGCTTTCTCATACAAACCTCTGCCATTTCCCAGCATGCAAGGCACTCCTGGATTCAGGCACACCATTCAGTGGTGAGAAGTATGCTGATATCATTGTAAAGCTACAGGAAGAATTTGATCACAGGTTTGCAGACTTAAAGACGCACAGAGCCACGTTTCAAAGTTTTGCTGACCCCTTCTCCTTTGATGTGGAAGATGCCCCCCCTGTGCATCAGATGGAGCTAATTGACCTGCAGTGCAGTTCTGAATTCAAGTTCAGGGAGGTGAGTGGACAAACAGACAAGCTTGGACAATTTATGAGAGAATTGCCCCCCACGTTCCCTGAGCTTTCCAAGATGTTCAAGCGGATCATGTGCCTTTTTGGGAGCACCTATCTGTGTGAAAGGTTCTTCTCCACTACAAACTTTAATAAATCAAAGTTCAGGTCCAACTGAGGGTCTCAGCTGCTTCCTCCCTCAAGCCAAATGTGGCTCAGCTGTGTAAGAGGAAGCGCTGCCAAGTCTCTGGCAGCAAAGAGTAGGAGAAAGTAAGAGAAGCCCATGTTCTGAAGAACCGTTCATGTTCTGAATTGTTATTACTAAAGATTGAGAAGATTGGATCAGTTGTACTGTTTTTGGAATACTTGAAACCCTTTTTTTTGTGGAATACTTTATTGAGATTGAGACCCTTGCTATAATGTCTAGCTGTTCATCAGCCCACCCCAAAACCATCCTGCACTGTTTCAACCAAACCAATTATCAAATAACAAAATTAGGGCATGCGGCTGCCGTACTAACAGGCCTCAGACATTTCACTCACCTTTTCAGTGTGGACACAGATGAGAAGCACACTTAAATACACGATGAATCCAGCTATGTATATACTAATCTTATCTTTCATAGTGACTGATAATTGTAGCAGTCAAGTTTAATTACAAGTGCTTTGCCAATTATTGTAGGACTAACAAAAAAAGTAGAAAGTTACGACAAAAAGCTCCCTGACGAATCCAAATGCGTCAATAAAAAAATGTTAATCGTATTATCGGACGTCGGATATTTTTTTCTAATACGCCATCAAGAAACGTTTTAGCCGGTTGATTAATATTATCCGGGTAAATAATTTGGAATACTTCAGTAAAACCAGCGGCTGTAATTGCAGATATAACTATCTATACAGAAACTACACTTTCCAGAGTTTCTTTTTCTCAATGTCAGTTGTGCTGGCCATCAATACAATCCACACACGCGAGAACTGCGTCTGCGTGTTCTTCGTCTTCTTCTCCTTTTTCTTTTAATTTATTGGGGGATGGCAAACCAGCTTATGCTGCATTACCGCCACCTACTGAACTGGAGTGTGGAGTGATATTTCGGGAGGAAAAAAAACATTATAGACCACTGTGTAGACAAATAAACTTAGTCCGTATGGGGATTTTAGCATTAAAACATTAAGGTAAATCAAGATTAAATCATTTCATAAAGACATTTTAGGAGCTGAAAAATATGCTTGTGCACCTGACCCATCCCTGAACCAACATGAAAGTAAGCTCTTCACTGAAAAATCCTTGTGTTTCTTAAGTGTGCCTGGTAAAGAGAAGGAAGACATGCTCAACAGTTTCCCTTTGAAGACAGTATCAACAAAGCGGGTAAAGTGGGTTTTAACTAGGCTATACGGGTTTTATCTGGGCATGGGCTTAGAGTGAGCATTTTGATGTGTAGTATTTGGGCGCCAGTTGGGTTATAAATGCGTGCCCCAATTGGGTTATGGTTGTAGGTCCCAGTTGGGTTATAGTTGCAGGCCCCAGCTGAGTTGTGGTTGTGGGTCCCAGTTGGGTTGTGGTTAGCCACATGGGCCCTGTCTGGTCCCTCTTTGCATGTTAACCCTCCTATCGTCCTTGGGGTCAATTTGACCCCATTCAATGTTTATCATTCAAAAAATAGCAGTTGACTTTTTTTCTTTTGCTTCATATTTCATGACTTTTCCTAATTTGATGCAGACAACAGATAAAGCATAAAATTGTCATGATGATATTTTTTCAATGTGCTGAACACATTGCACGCATTGGTCGTCCTCAAGGGTCAATTTGACCCCAAACTGTTTTAGCTGTTAAAACTTGTCTGTCGGTGTGTGTGACCTAACATGACCACACCTGCAGGTGCAGTTGATGCATT
>JAOVYV010134395.1:0-13704 GCA_025674545.1 Hassar affinis
TCGCCCCACCCAGGGATCGAACCCGGGTCCTTCTTGCTGTGAGGCGACAGCGCTATCCACTGCGCCACCGTGCCGCCGTTATTAATTTAATTTAATTTAATTAATTTTAATTTTAATTCTTACAATGTCTTGCATAATAATCACATTTTACATTTTATATCTAACTACATTTTGAAGAATAAAGTGCACAATCAAACAATGACATTATTTTGTTGTTTAAAATGAACTTGAATATTTAATATGGATTTTGTAGCAAAATATTTTTTTTCAACAGTTCATCAAAGGTAAATATGTGTCTAACAGCAAAATATATTGTTACACTGCTGTCAGTCATGTTTGTAAGTGATGTGCTATGGTGGTGCAGTGGGTAGTGCAGCAAGAAATCCTTGGTCCTTTCTGTGTGGAGATTGTATGTTCTTCCAGTGTCTGTGTAGCTTTCCTCAAGGGGGTCCAAGTCTCCCATAGTCCAAAAACATGTATATTAGGTGAAATGGAGATACTAAATTCCCTCATTGATGAGTGTGAAAATTATCAATCTCTCCTGTAATGAATGGAACTACTGTATGTAAACCATGACATTAAACCCCTAATAAATAAAACTTGTTTGGAAGTGATTTTTGGAATAGGTTTTGAATAGATAGAGATTGTTGTCATCCATTCTGATTCATGTCATAATTAGTTCTTATCAATGCATTATCAGAGCAATTTGTGCCCCAGCTGTTACACTAAATGCTAATTCACAGCTTTGCACATTAACTACAAAATCATAAGTTTGGCTATTTTGCAATTTTACACACTTATTTAAGGGTCAGAGGTGATCAAGGAGTGGAGAACCTTGATGTTGCTTGTCTCATTTCCACTCAATCATCTATTCAATTCAATTCAATTCAACTTTATTTCTAAAGTGCTTTTAACAATGGACATTGTCCCTAAGCAGCTTTACAAAGACATAAAATCCAGACATAACTTATAGCTTTTATCCCTAACAGTTATCCCTAACGAGCAAGCCGGTGGCAATGGTGGTGAGAAAAAACTTCCTCAGATGATAAGAGGAAAACACCTTGAGAGGAGCCGGACTGAGTGCTATATAGTAAGAAAAAGCAATTTTTACCAGCAAACTAATTAAACATTTCACATAAATTCCACATTGTTGAAGATATAAACTGCTCGCTGATGGAGATTTAACTGTTAAACTGCAAAACTGTTCATGGCAGTTAGTCCTAGCCATCATCATAGGAAGTCTGCTTATATCAACTGCTTATATCAAAAGTGAAATTCAAGGTTTCTAAAAGTATGTTTAAACTGTCATTTATGGTGATCTTCAGGCTGCCCATGTGGGGCCATCCTCAGCATGAAAGAACACAACCATTAATTGATGGTGCAGCATTAACTGATTTTCCACCAACAATAATAAAATTGATGATGTGCTGCCTTGGGGAAAAAGTCTCTTTAAATAACAGATCAAGGGGTATGAATACTTTTTCAAGGCACTCTAATTATGTGAGGTAAATGACTATGTAAAAAACAATTGGACTTTACTAGTTATTGTTCAGATGTACATGAATATAAACCATTTTCATTCAATGAAATGCCTATTTTTGACCACAAGCTGTATTCTCATATTCAGTTATTCACAGAAGAGTCATCTAAAACGAGTGAGATTTATTGCTGCAATTTGGACATATGGCCCATGTGTTCAAGTACACATATGGAAATAACAATTCAATTCAACAATTTTCATTCTCTCAATCAGCTTCATGAGGTTATCACCTGAAATGGTTTTCCAACAGTTTTGAAGGAGTTCCCAGAGGTGCTGAGCACTTTTTGGCTGCTTTGCCTTCACTCTGCGCTCCAACCCCATCCATCCCAACCCATCTCAATTGGGTTTAGATCAGATGATTGTGGAGGCCAGGTCATCTGACGCAACACTCCATCACCCTCTTTCTTGGTCAAACAGCCCTTACATAGCCTGGAGGTGTGTTTGGGGTTGTTGTCCTGTTGAAAAACAAATGGGATCGCATGTCGCTGCAGAATGCTGTGATCGGCATGCTGGTTAAGTGTGCCTTGGATTTTGAATAAATTGCTAACAGTGTCCTCCTTCATACTTCACGATGGGAACTACACATATAGGAACCATCCGCTCACCTTTTCTGCGTCCTGCAACGACATGGAGTTTGGAACCAAAAATCTCAAATTTGGACTCATCAGACCAAAGGGGAGATTTCCAGTGGTCTAATGTCCATTCCTTGTGTTCCTTGGCCCAAGTCATTCTTTTCCTCTTGTTATTCTTCTTTAGAAGTGGCTTCTTTGCAGCAATTTGACCATAAAGTCCAGATTCACTGTCTTCTCTGAACAGTTGATGTTGAGATGTGTGTGCTACTTGAACTCATGATGCATTTAGGTGGGCTCTTATCTGGGGTGCTGTTAACTTGGAGTTTCTGAGGCTGGTAAGTCTGATGAATATATCCTGTGCAACAGAGGTCTCTTGGTCTTCCTTTCCTGGGGTGGTCCTGGTGAGAGCCAATTTCATCGTAATGTTTGATGGTCTTTGCGACTGCTCTTGAGGAAACTTTCAAAGTTCTTGAAATTTTTCGATTGACTAATGATGAACTGATGTTTTTCTTTTGCTCAGTGAATTCCAGCATGGTACCGTGATAGGATGCCACCTGTGCAACAAGTCCAGTAAGTCCAACAAGTCACAAACTTTCTGTAGAGTCAATCGCTACAGACCTCCAAACTTCATGTGGCCTTCAGAACAAGAACAGTGCATAGAGAGCTTCATGGAATGAGTTTCCATGGCTGAGCAGCTACATTCAAGCTTTACATCACCAAGGACAAAGCAAAGTGTCGGATGCAGTGGTGTAAAGCACACCACCACTGGACTCTAGAGCAGTGATGTTCCGGGTTTGGTGGTTGCCAGGAGAACAGTACTTGTCTGACCAAGTTTAAAGTTTGGTGGAGGGGGATTATGGTGTGGGGTTGTTTTTCAGTTGTAATAAGCCCCTTAGTTCCAGTGAAAGGAACTCTTAATGCCTCAGCAAGCCAAGAGATTTTGGACAATTTCATGCTCCCAAGGCCAGGCCTTCTCGTCCTACATCAGTGTCTGACCTCACAAATGTGTTTCTGGAAGAATGGTGAAAAATTCCCATAAACACACTCCTAATCCTTGTGGAAAGCCTTCCCAGAAGAGTTGAAGCTGTTATAGCTGCAAAGGGCCAACATCATATGAAACCCTATGTGGGCTGTCACTTAATTTCATATGCATGTGAAGGCAGGCAAGCAAATACTTTTGGCAATATAGTGTATGTAGCTTTATTTCATAACCTTTATTTCATAACGCTGGCTCCTTTACGTTTTCTGAGTATCCATATATATATATATATAATTTGAAATCAAATATTATTATAATTATATATTTTATATTTGAATTAGTCTGCAGGGTGACACATGGTGTGACACAACGGTGTGAGAGGTTTTCTGTCCATGCATTGTCTTTCTGTCTGCTGCCACGTCCTCTGAATAAAAGTTCAGAAGAAAGAAAAGTCAGACACACTGCCATAGGTAGATTTTTATTTTCAGGAACACTTTAGTGTACCAAAAAAGCATAAATACAAGTATATAAGTCAGTAAAGTCAAACCTTTTCTCTTTTTCCTTTATAAAAACATGCTAATGTTTCCAGCAGGGCTGCTCTCATCAAGGTCAAATAATTGTTTGGACACAAGTTTAAGAGCTATCCTGCTTAAACAAAGTAATTAAATTACCATAACTATGCTTTATTACTGTAAGAGGTGTTTGTGATTCATACTACCCATCGAGCTGTCCTACAGAGGCTTATTGTACATGTGTATTCACAATAGCCTCCTGTTTCAGAAGTTCAGTGAATTGCCTGTAATGTCATTCTGCCTGGATATTTCCATCTGTCGGTTTGTGTCTTTTAAGTGTATCACATTTAATTCAATATATGTGACATTGTTTTACAATGGCACAGTTATGTATCATTAGCCCTTTAGACATGTGTACAGGGTGTGATGTAGGATAAATTAATAAAGCTGATACAATTACTAAGCTTCACTGCTTTTTTAAAGTTATTGTGCATAAAATATTAAATTGAACTGAAATATGCAAAATTAGATTTGATATTTTAGCTACAGGGAAATGCAAAAACACACTTATGTCTACAACATACAAAGCTCAGGTTTGTATTTGACTGTAATGAAGGAGCCATTCAGAGCAGCCTTACATTAATCCTCTACATCACTCTAAGATGTGACATTTTTATAGGGCAGTATATATCTCTATAGTGGTTGTGTCAAATAAAGAGTGGATATGTTTAATTATCAGGCTGATTATCATTCTTATTGTGTATTCAGTTATGAGTACCTTTAAAACTATATTTATTAAAAAAAATAATTTCACCTTGATTTTGCATATTTTTTAATACTGACAGATGGGATGTGGGAACAAACTACAGTTTTCAGTTTGAGAGATTGTACCCCTCAGGGTCTATATGATAATCTATCTTTTGTAGATTTCTTTGTCCTATTTTTACTTTCTATTGCATGTCATTTCTATAAATAATGTTCTGTTGCATTTATATATTTGATTAATATAAATATTTGCTTTTGAAGCTCAACTAAAGGCTTTACTGAATGGAGTGTGACAATGGCTTATCATCCACAAACAAACAGCCTTGGTGAAAAGGCAAATTATAAAAATTTTTTTTTTTTCAATTTATTTTACATGTTAACGTTCATGCAAACACGGAAAACTCTATTTCTTCTGATGTATGGAAGTGAGGCAGTTTCCCATCAGATGTAGTCCCAGTAAGTGTGATCATGTTGCCTTCTTTCAAATTGATTGATTTTATGATTGCATGTAAATTAAACTTAAATTGACAGTTGGTGTGTCTGAACTTACTGAGGTCTGTTATTTAGAGTTGAATTTTTCATGTCAAACTGTATCGGAACTGTAAATTTGTTGCAGATATGTCGTGTTCTTTCATCCTCTTTTGTAAAATAAAAAAACAATTAGTGAAATTCTCTTCTGTAGATGTACTATATACTTGCACTTGGTTAATGATTTAGATGTAACATATACTGTATACAGTACCAGTCAAAAGTTTGGACACACCTCTTGATTCTGATTTTTATTTCCTTTTTATAGATTTATTTATAGTTGGCACCATTTACTTTGATTACAGCTTTGCACACTTGGCATTGTCTCACCCATTTCACCTGAAATGGTTTTCCAACAGTCTTCAAGGAGTTCCCAGAGGTGCTGAGCACTTGTTGGCTGCTTTGCCTTCACTCTGCGCTCCAACTCTTCCCAAACCATCTCAACTAACTGACCATCATTTCTTACAGTAATGATGGACTGTTGTTTTTCTTTACTTAGTCGAGTCATTCTTGCAATAATATGGATTACTCAAATAGGGCTATTCACTGTATACCAGTAAACTCTACCTCTTCACAACACACCTGTTCCTGCATCCCGCACCTGCTCCTTATTTCCGAGCCTAATTGCCCCTTGTCTTTCTGTGTGTGTGTGTGTGTGTGTGTGTGTGCGTGCGTGTGTGTGTGTGTGATGCTGTTATGCAACAGATCCAAGCCGGCGCCTTGCGCTCACTGTGGGAGGACCACGAATGCCGGTTCCAGGCCCTGCTCATGGTCCAGACGGAGGACCGGCAAATGCTGCAGGAACTGCTGCACACGCCAGGTGCTCCAGCATCCATCGCGGCAGCCGCAGCCTCCACACCTCCCGTGATGTTACCCAAGATGGGCCCCCAGAACGACGCAGAGGCCTTTCTTGAACTTTTTCAAGGGTGGGCTGCCTGCCTTTATGTCACGCACACTGCACAAACTGTATGAATTATTGGGGATTAAATTAATTCTTACCTGCATTTACCATCTGCAAATGGATGGGCTGGCCGAGCAATTTAATAAAACACTTAACATGATTTTAACACTTAAGAACATGAGTTTGTTCACGAAGATGCTAGGAATTGGGATAAGTGGCTTGAGCCCCTGTTATTTGCAGTTTGAGAGGTCACAAGCCTGCAAGGGGTTTTCCCCATTCAAACTTCTCTGCAGTTGTAGACCTTGTGGCATCCTCAATGTAGTGAGGGAAAATTGATAGGAGGGACCTTCTGACAGCAAAAACGAAATTCAGTATACATTGGGTGCTTTAACACAGGACAATTTGATACAGGCTCAAGAACGTCAATCCTGACTGTATAGCAGGGGTGCTCAGCTGTGCAGTTTCACGCCAGGAGAGAAAGTACAACCCCAATTCCAATGAAGTTGGAACGTTGTGTAACAAATAAACAGTATAAACAGAAAATGATGGTTTGCAAATCCTTTTCAATACACTACAAAGACAAGATATTTAATGTTCAAATGGAAAAACTTTATTGTTTTTTGTATTCACTCATTTTTAATTCACAACAACACATACCAAAACAGTTGAGACAGGGGCATGTTTATCACTGTGTTACATCACCTTTCCTTTTAACACTCATTAAACGTTTGGGAACTGGGGACACTAATTGTTGACGCTTTGTAGGTGGAATTCTTTCCCATTCTTGCTTGATGTATAACTTCAGTTGCTCAACAGTCCGGGGTCTCCATTGTGGTATTTTGCGCTTCATAATGTTCCACACATTTTCAATGGGAGACAGGTCTGGACTGCAGGCAGGCCAGTCTAGTACCTGCACTCTTTTACTACGAAGTCATGCTGTTGTAAAATGTGCAGAATGTGGTTTGGCATTGTCTTGCTGAAATAAGCAGAGATGTCCAGAGATGGCAGCATATGTTGCTCCAAAACCTGTATGGTTCCTTCAGAGATGTGCAAGTTACCCATGCCATGGGCACTACCACACCCCTATACCAACATGGAACATGTTGCAGGCATCAAATTCAAGTCAATATTTGCAAAAAACAATAAAGTTTTTCAGTTTGAACATTACATATCTCGTCTTTGTAGTGTTTTCAAGTCATCGTATTCTGTTTTTATTTATGTTTTACACAACATCCCAACTTCTTTGGAATTGGGATTCAGACAAGTACTTTGTGGTGGTCCTCTTTTGCACTCTTCTGACTTGTCTCTCCCCTTTATGTTGCAGAGAGATGCATCGGACAGAGGGCTGGGGGCTGTTTTGGCCCAAATGGTGGAGGGGAGAAGCGCCCCTTGCTGTACATCAGCCACAAGCTCTTGAACGGGAGCAGATGTACAGCACAGTCGAGAGTGTCTGGCTATCAAGTGGACGGACCTCATCCTCCGCTACTACCTGCTGGGGATGCCAATGCCCGGATCACCCATTGGTAAGCCCTCTACCTTTTCAAGTTTGAGTGCAATGTCTGGTGCAGGTGTTGGTAAACTCTGCTTTCTTAAATCCAAGGTCACCGCACCAGTCTACCAGAATGTTTTAGAAGCCTTCATGATTCCTTCTGCTGAGGATCTGTATGGAGATGTACATTTCATCTTCCAGCAGGACCTGGCCCCTGCCCATGCCGCCAGAAGCACCAATGCCTGGTTTGATGCCCACAGTGCTTGACTGGCCAGCCAATTCTCTGGACCTAAAACCCCTTTGAGAATCTATGGGGTATTCTCAAGAGGAAAATGAGGGCCACCAGACCCAACAACAAAGAAGACTGACAGCAAGCATCAAGGAAATCGGGGCTTCCATAACTCCACGTCACATCGAGGCAGTGATTATAGCAAAGGGATTCCCAACCAAGTATTGAAGATTGACATATCATTTTGTAAGTACCATATTTTGATTCATTTTTTATGTTTACAAAATACAGTTAGGATAATCAGTGAAAACACTGAATGTTTTCTTTTTACAGTTTTCTTATTGCAGTTTTTAGTTTTATATAGTTTAGAAAGTGTCCCAAGTTTTCTGGAAAATGGGTTTTATAAATTTAGCAGTGTCCCACTTGAAACAGTCTCCCATCAGTTGCAGTGTCCCACCAGAAGCAGTCTCTCACGTTTACAACCAGTACAAGTTTATAATCTGTAACAGTCTCACATGCAGTAACTCCACCTTAGACCTGAAAAAGTCTCTCAACTGTAGCAGTATCCCACCAGAAGCAGTCGCTCATGTGTAGCAGTCTGCCACCCATAGCACTATCCCACTTGCAGCAATCCCAGGGGGTGGTGTTCTATTGCTAATTTATTCCCGGAGGCATTAGTGAGGCACTTCTGGGTCTCCAGGCTCATTGTTTATTTGCGTGTTTGGCATTTAAAAGCCCCATCAACCATATTATTTTTACTCCGCTGGGTTGCTTTAGTTTTTCCCCAGTGTTTCCCCAAATAGCAATTTGGTTTGTGTTCGCTTGTTCCTGGCTCTTCCTTTTGATGTTATTCCCTCTGTTCTACATGCACTTACCTAGCCCAGCAGTAGTATGTTAGATTGCCATTGCAGAAACCCGGGTTTGATTCCTGGGTCCTACTGTGTTAAACACATCAAATAAACAATAAAATCTATTTTTCTCAGTACCTTTTGTTTCACTCTTGGGTTACATTTTTATATATTTATTTAATATCTGTCAATTTATAAATATATGTTTATATCTGTCTATTTTTTCCCAATTAATCACATTTTTGCCTGGGCTGAGCCCAGCCTTCCTGTACTTGGGTCCATTTTTTCTGTCCCCATCGTAACAGTCTATATTGCTTTTCAGTAAACCCCAGGGAAAGAGATCAGAATCATCAGCACCCAGCTGTATCTCCATGAAGAGTGATTGGTCTATGGAAGTTCTGCTCAAGATTAAAAGATGTAGACTCCTCACCTCTACACAGGTGTCTCCTCACTGTTAATTTCAGTGCTAAAGTTATAGCTAAAGAGAAATTTAACTAGATAACCAGGATGGCAACCTAAATACTAAAACACTATAACTGTGATCTTTAATGAAGGCACAATTAAGTGTTTAAATACTTTTTGGGGCCACAGCATGTTTGATCATTGCAGACTGGAGTGCTCAGCACCATTTAGCCATTGACAGGTTGCTATAAGAATCTCCTGGAATTACACAACTTACACAATCACAAGAATAATGTATCAGTGTTTCTTCTGTAGCATTCTCTCTCCTGTAGCACTGTCCCACCTAGAATAGTCTCTCACTTGTAGCAGTCTCTCACCTGTAGCAGTGTTTTACTTGAATCAGTCTTTCACATGTAGCAGTCTCCCACCTGTTTAAGTCTCTCACCTGTAGCAGTGTTTTACTTGAAGCAGTCTTTCACATGTAGCAGTCTCCCACCTGTTTCAGTCTCTAACTTGTAGCATTGTCCCACCTAAAA
Source organism: Hassar affinis (assembly GCA_025674545.1). Taxonomy (NCBI): domain Eukaryota; kingdom Metazoa; phylum Chordata; class Actinopteri; order Siluriformes; family Doradidae; genus Hassar; species Hassar affinis. The sequence continues at coordinate 9,302 of JAOVYV010134395.1, forward strand.
CAGTCTCTCATCTTTAGAAGTCTCCCACCTGTGCCAGTATTCTCCCTGAAGCAGTCTCTTACCTGTAGCAGTGTCCCACCTGAAGCAGTCACTCACATGTAGTAGTCTCCCACCTGTGGCACTCTTCCACCTATAGCAGTGTAGCACCTAGAACAATCTCTCACTTGTAGCATACTCTCACCTGTAGCAGTTTTTCATCTAAAGCAATCTCTCACTTTTAGCAGTCTCCCACCTGTAGCAGTCTCTCACCTGTAGCACTGTCCCACCTAAAACAGTCTCTCATCTTTAGAAGTCTCCCACCTGTGCCAATCTTCTACCTGAAGCAGTCTCTCACCTGTAGCACTGTCCCATCCAAAACAGTCTCTCATCTGTAGCAGTCTCTCACTTGTAGCAGTCTCCCAGCGGTCTCCCAAGCAGTGTGAAACATGTAGCAGTCCCTGACCTGAAACAGTCTCTCACCTGTAGCAGTCTCCTGCCTGTAGCAGTGTTTTACCTGAAGCAGTCTCTCTCGTGTAGCAGGCTCCCACTTGAAGCAGTTTCCCACCTGAAACAGTCTCTCACCTGTTGCTTTCTTTCAATTTATGAAATTCTGACTAGGTTCCTTTTAGCAGCATGACTGCAGTCATTTCCTTTAATTGCCTTTGGGAAAATTTACTTTCCTGCAAAGTAGGCTTTGGAGCAACTCTGATGTACAGACTTGTCATGGCTGGGATATCCCTGATTCATCCAAGCATTGTTAAGACCTGTACGTAAACAGGTATTGCATGTTGCACTCTCTAAATCTGGGACTAACTCAGCACATAGTTCTAACAATACAAAAAATTCCACTGCGCATCATTCTCTAGTTTATTTATTTAATTTTCTAGATTATTCCTAGGATGTAGTGGCATTTAGTGGTGAGGTTCTAGATTGCAACCAATATCACTTCTCACCCCACTCTCTGTCCAAACATGGAGTAAAACCAGTGGTAACCATCAGGTGCCTGTAGCATAGTACATTATAATGGCCTTTTTATTTTGATAGAATTTTAATTCTCTGTTTGCAAAGTCCAGGAGTAGATGGATTATGGATTATTGGTAATGCCAATAGTTGAACAGAATAGATTTCGTATTATTCATCACTTTAGAGCATAATGTCAGATGATTTGTTGTAACCGATTCTATCTTTGTGACTTTATTATTTTTCTTATCTATTTTGACAAATCCCCCCTTTTGGTCAGTGATTAGGAATTTCCATGTTCTTGACTAAGACTGGCTGGGGGCCCTGTGAGCCATTCACAATACAGAAGGCAAGATTTTGTCTGAATGTGGACAGAGAATCATATTTTGACATTAAAAACTCTTTCTAATGTCTCTGAAAGACCAGAGAGAAGAATTACACTGATTTTACCAGTGTTAGTAATTGAACAGTATAGATTTTGTATTGTTGATTAAATTAGAGCATAATGTCAGATGATTTGTAGCAACAGATTTCTAGCTTTATTATTTTTCACATAGGTTTTCTGACATATCTGTCATGCCTGTGGTTGCCAGAGGGTGCCCCTGATGCCCTGTGGGAGAACTACAGCCCAGGACTACAACTCCCACAGGGCCTAACCAACAAGGCGCACCTGCTGGCAGCCATCTTTGATTGCCCTCTTTAAGCCATGCTGGGAAATAATGTGTCCATGAAATATAATACTTGAAGCACGTCTTGAATGTCTATGAAACTTACAATACAGATACATTTGATTTGCCTAATCATCCATTTGTGTTTGCCTATACTTCGACTTCACTATTGTAAATGCTTTCAGTGAATGTGGGGATGCTGAGAGTCATTACCAAGACAATGGGCACTAATCACTTCACAGCAGGGGACTCGGCTAGGGAGCTACGGCCAAACTTTCATAGCTTTGGCCATACTAGTGTTAAAGGTACAGTGTGTAGAATTTATATTACAAACCCTTACACACCCTGGTTTAAACCCGCTGTGGCAGTAGTTTAGCGCTTTGTTCATGGATAGCTGAGGAACTCTTTTTATTAATGGTTGGACTTTAACTCTCAGATAGAAGGATTAATGAGCCTTAGACAGTGCCTGTACTGAACAGGAGAAATTTTGTATTATTGATCAGATTATAGCAAAATGTCAGATGATTTTTTCTTTGAAATTGCATATCCAATCATTTTCTTGTCATTTGTGTTCATTTAAGTCAAGCTCCCCCACATAAATAAGCCCTCTAGTATTTTTCTTCACAATTAACCTGTTTTATACAAGTTATTTGGTGATATTTGAAGGAGTGATGAGGGGATTGATAGGTAATGCTGTCTGATATTGTGAATGCAGTCATCTTCATTTATAATGCCCTTATTTTAAAAGTCAAGTGGCATGGCTCACAGTTTTTAAAACCTTTCCAGATGTGCCAGCAAGACGTGCACCAACAATTTGTCCTCTTTTGAACTCTGGTATGTCACCCATAATGGTTGGTTGTGCCCAGCTAGCACACACAGCTCAGTTATGTGATTTAATATGTGGTTCTTGTGCTGTGGAAAATCTGACAGGTATTTTAATTTGGTCAGTCATGATTACGCTCCTGCTGATGACATTGTATACCTCGTAAAATTTTATTTTGCTACAAAATATCATGATGGTGATCTGTATCAGTTCCATTAGTATCGGAACAGACGCTGTATTACAGCTGTGTGTCGCATTACAGCTCAATATTGCGCCAAACAACGGCAGTGACACATCCAATAATCGGGCTGACTGAACTTGTCTGGGTCATGACAATTTCCATCAATGTTAAGGAAAGATGATATTTTAATGTAAACAATACATAATATGTTTCTATTAAATCTGCCTAACCACATATTTCAGACATGCACCCAGACACCACAGAGTCTGAGCATGGATCTTTTATGTCTTTGGCAGAAGGCTTCCAAAACATCCTCTTGTATGTGAATAAACACATTAGATGAAATCATGAAGATAATACTGATTACTTTCAGCAAAAGGAGAGAGTATGGAAGATTAGAGAGTCAGCTCCAAATCATTCACCAAAAGAACTGACTCTTTGAGTCGACTCATTCCTAAACGACACATCACCTGTAATGAATCCTCCTTCCTAAGGTGAAGGTATTTCTCCCTCAAGCACAACTTCGTTCTGTGGAGAGGTTAGAGGAGTAAAAACTAAATCCTTTAGGCAGAAACGGTGATATTAATGTCACACTACAATGACTGTTGACTAAAGGTGAGTATTGTCTTTATTTCAAATTATTTTTTATGAGAATAATGTGGATATATTGTATATAAAACTGGTGTATACTCAGCTGTAGGAAATCTGAGGCGCATGAGGTAACCTTACCTGTAAAACAGGTTTTTATGTCTTATGTGCTATATACACTTTCAACTTCCTCTTATGAATGAAAAATTCTTTGTTATCCATGTGGAAAAAATGCAATGTGTTTTATTGAACAAGGCATTCTAGTTAGTTTGTAATAATAGGTTGTTGTAAGCCATCCAGAACAGAACACTGAAACTTCTAAATACTACTTTTCTTTTGTTTACCATACATTTAAATTAATTTCTCAGTTTAATTTCTTGTAGTGCCATAACAATAGTAATCAGGTGCTTCTGGATTATATTAATTAAAGATTTTATAGACTTATCATTAAATATGCACAAATATTGGTCAGTTATACCATATAATCCAAAAAAATATTTTCCTCACACACATTGTTTTTACATTTTGCAAATAAATTACAATAAAATGTGTAAAATCAATCCAAAATATACTGTCTGAACAAATTAATACTTTATAATGTTTTCTGGTACTACAATGTGCCATCACTGTAATTAATAACATGATAAAGGTGCAGTTTGCCCTGTAAGTCTGATCTCCTTTTAACTGTTCAGATGATTAAATATGCTTTAATTCATCAGTCAGAAAAGTGTCCTGTAATGTTCTGGCATTTAAGGGTGATTCTAGGGTTTAACCTTCAGAGGGCATCAGACCCCAATGAGAATGTATACTGTACAGTGAAGAAACAGAAATAGTTCTGATGTCAAAATGCTGAAAGCAAAATGCAAAATGTGTGTGTGTGACTGTTTGTGTTCGCAGAAGTGCTTACTGAAAATGAATGAACAATTTGGTGATGAGAAAATGAGGATCAGTGTGTAGGCAGATCACTCAATACTGTAAACACTAGATTTTTCTTTTTTTAAACAATCGAGAAAAGGGCAAATACAAACCGGATTCCAAAAAAGTTGGGACACTAAACAAATTGTGAATAAAAACTGAATGCAATGTTGTGGAGATGGCAAATGTCTATTTTATTCGTAATAGAACATACAGGGGTTAGACAATGAAACTGAAACACCTGCCATTTTAGACCACAATAATTTATTAGTATGGTGTAGGGCCTCCT
>JAOVYV010138871.1:0-13638 GCA_025674545.1 Hassar affinis
GCTGGTTGAATAAAAGTAAATTTAAGTCAAAATTTGCCAGGGGTATGAATAATTTCGGGCTTGACTGTATATGTATAGGAATTGCTTACAATAAATTGCATGTAACAGTGACAATGACTTGTAAATTTATATTCTTCCTTACATTCTTCCTTCCATGTCTTCAAATATACCAGTGTAGTTGTGTGAGAACTGCAGTAGTACATGAATGTAGAACAATCTGCGATTGTGTCCTAGGCCAGCATCTGATTGTCTGGTAGAAACAAGAGCATTGTCTGTTTTGGCCTTTGAACTGTTCTTGACTGCTAGACACAAAGTAGTGCTTGGTGCGATGCAGCAGGTCTCTCATCCTCTTCCTGACTTACTACCAGCACTTGATAATACTGTTTGGCTTGATGAATGATGCTCCACTGCAGCATCAGTTACACTGTAGACACAAGTGTTGATGGATCCAGCCAGTGATGCAGTTGTCTCTAAGATTGAGCAGAAAGAAGAAAGCACACTTGAGAACTATCAAATGTGAAGTGTGTCTATGAATAGAAGTGGTTTTGATATTTTTGGAAATTACCTTATGTGATAAATTCTGCAGGTGCACAGATGACAGCAGCGGTACCCAAACACATCAGCCAGCATTGTGATTTAGGTGTTGTAGAAGACTTCACACCAATTTGTTCAATGCAGACAGAAGAAGGATTAGGCAAGAACTATCAAATGAAAGTAATTGCTATGAGTAGGAATTGTTTTTAGTGTTGTACTTGCTTACAATATTTGGATTATTGTGTAGGTCCACAGATGCCAGCAGGTGTTGCAGCTGACTCTAAATCTATGTGTACTGTTTTGCACACATAGGGAACACTATAATATTGAGCCAGTCTTCCTCATACTGCCACAAAAGAATCGTCTTACCAAGACATGGATTTAGTAAGGCATCCTGTGGTATTTGGTACTGAAATATTAGCTGCAGTTTCTTCATGTCCTGGTTGTAGTGAGGTAGTGCGTTTGGGTCGCATCTATAAGCCTCATGACCTCTTCGTCCATTAATGGACAACTACTTTTTTCAATAGCCATTTTCCCTGTATAGAACGCAAACTTCAAGAACCGATTGTTTGCTTGGTGCCTCTGCTATTACTTTAGACAGAACATTCAGTATCTGAAAGATCTCATGAGTGTACATAACAAAACAAAGATCATTACATCTTTACATAAAAATAGTTTACAGAATTATAACTGTTTTAAAAATACTTTAAATGCATATAAATAAATAAATAAATTGTAATGAGGTGGCTTGCATTTTTTTTTTTTTTTTTTTTTTACAAAATATACACATGATTTTAACCAGTTAGTGCATTTCTTGTAACAATGTAACGTTTGTTCTATAACTGGCATAATTTTTTAACAAAGTTGTTTAATTTTATGTTGTCTAAAGCTAAAGTACTTAAAGTAAGAGTCAGTACATGTAGCTGAACATGCACAATAAACAATGCATGAAAAATAAGAGAAACACAATTTCATCATCTTAAATTAAAACATGGAAAAATAAGCAGCTAATGAACAAGAAAATATAATTAAATGAAAAATGACTGGCTTATTTCATAAAAAATACAAATAAAAAGACAGTAATGAGAATATAAATCAACACATTAAAAAATTAGAAGTTAACAATTCACAAGGGTAAAGTTTAAAATGACAAAGGTAAAGTTTAACCCTCCTGTTGTGTTCAAGTCCAATCTAACCAATTTCCAAGTTTCCTCCCTAAAAAGTGCAGACAATATCATCTGCTTGTCATTATTTATTTATAAAATAGATATGTAATATACTTATAAAAATTCTTGAGTTTTATGGAACTTGTCTACACTCAGTGTTCCCAAAATAATGTTTTGTTCCCTAAAAACATGAGTGCTATTGTTGAGGTAATACCACTGATGATGAGGCTTGCAGGCCATACACAACAAATACAAGTTCATAAAAAGTTCATCAGGATGTAATTTATCATTAGGTGATGATGTATCCATTACTGAGGATTTATAGTGGTATAAAATTAATCTGGCCAAAAGTGACTGGGAACACTGAGGGTTAGAAAACCGAACACAACAGAAGGGTTAAAGGTTAAAAGTTAAATCTTTAAAAGTTAACCATTTAAAAAAATAATAAAAACCTTTAACAACACTTGTCGTCTGTCATTTTTTGGTAAGCAGCTTCAAATAATTCTTGATTTATATGAAGTGAAGCAAACAAATCATCAACAGATTGAAAATTGGCCTCGGTATTCAATAAAGCATCCCTTACTGCATTCAATATAGAAGTTGCTAATTCTTGATTCATTTGAGGTGTGTTGCTTTTCTTTCTGGAAGCGATATCCTCTTCCTCTTTGTCATTCTTGTCTTTTCCATCATTCTCAGACTTGCATCGTGTGATAAATGTTCTGATACTTGGAGGACGTGGAAAATTGAATCTGCAAGTCGTGCCCTTTTTTTGCACGTTTTTGAGTGCTTTTTGCTGTGGTGTTGTACACTTGACACAATTTCATGCATTTCCTCATCATCACTTGATAGCATTTCACATGTGACATAGCGATCAATAAACTGCAGTACTTCATCATTGTTCTTGTCTATCTGAGGGGCATCTTCTACCTAGAATGAACAGTGAGTGTGAGGAGAACCACGGTTTTGAAACTCAACTCATAAAAAAAATCCTTAATTTTCCCAATAGGCTTAGCTTCAGACATGATAATATCTTTAAGAAAACTGTGAAATCGATGGTCAAACATTCTGGCAGCAGTCACAGGATTACTTTTCAGCAAAGCACATTTTTCTGACCAGTCGAGCTCATCAGCTGATAATTGTTTTCCTTCTTTTTTCAGTAATGTTTCCATCAGTTCAGGCCACCGGAGGTCAGCAGAGGAAAAAGAACAAAACCACGTGGGAATACCCAGCTGTCTAACCATTGCAAATAAATCTTTCTGCACACTTTGCCAGAAAACAGGTGTACCTCTTATAGGTTTCAAGAATTTATATCCTTCATCAAAACTTAACATCTCCTGCAGACTTTCTTTATTTGACAACATTTCGGAGGTGACATCTTTTTGATGTGTGTAATGGCCTTTTCTCAAGGCTATTGGCACATTTGATACCACCTGATTCATTTCAGATAAATATTGGCCATAAAAGATGTAGTCCAGGTTTCTTGCAAATCTCCCATCTGCATTCAGAATTCTTGCATTGAAATATTGACACAGTGTTTTTTTTCTTGTCGTCTATCATGAAAAGTGCCTGTGCCATTAGGAAACACAACCGGGAAACATTTGGCCTCATTGGATTCATCAAGTAACAGTCTAACAGGATTGTTTCCTTCTGCAGGTGCAACAGACATCATTCCATCAAAATGCTGATCCAGAACCTCTTGTGCTATATCAACAGGTTGTAAGCAAGTATCCATATACATGCCATGCTGTTGTCGATCATGAAGAGTTTCATCAATGTTCTCATCTTCATTATTATTGTCAGTGTGTTCCTCATCACAGCTTTGGTTAGGTTCATCGTCAGCTTCTTCTAGCTCTGGAATTTTACTTAGCGGATTAACCCAATTCGTGTTAAATGCAACATCACTGTAGAATTTGTTATGCTCTTTGAGATACACCACTGCATGTCTAATCTTCTCTGGATGTACAAATTCATATTTATAATGCCCTTTGTAGGTCACTTTTCTTTTCAGTTTTACTCGAATAATGAGATCAACATTTTCAGATCTTGGTAGAACTTCAACCACCTCTGATATATTGGATGGAACACTGGTAACTGGATCAAGTAACTGGTCCATGAACACCATTTTGGCCTCAACACAAGCCTCATAAAGGGTATATGTAATGCAGTTAAATGCCTTTCCAGTGAATTCAATATTTGTAATTCAGGAGGAACTGGATCCAGGGACAGATTATTAGAAACACTGTTCTGGCATTTTCCCATTACCAATCTTTCTGTGACACGTGTAGCAAATCCACGAAGAACCAACAGGGCTGGCTTTTACTGGACAGTTCACACAACAGCTGCCCGTGCACATGTGTAAATATTTGTCGGTAATACACTGTTCTGCTATACACGCCACTTCTGGAGCTTTCTTGAGATATTCAACTTTTCTGCATGGAAGTACCTGGTGCTTGAAAAGAGCCCGATGACAAACTGTACACACACATTCTGGACCCGTACTGATTTTAATTCTAAACTGGTCAATGATGTAGCCCATTTCTTTTCGCTTGTTTTGTTCTCGGATTCTTCTTTCTGTTTTGCTTTTTAATTGCGTGAACATATGAGCTGTCGGTTTGGTATTTAGAAATACAAATTTGCTTTACATGTTCTCTATGTTCGTGGTCTGTTTGGTATTTTCTCTTATATGACTTTCACATTGTCTCTAAATACGTCATCACTCTTGTATTTCTCCACACGTGACTCTTTCACATTGTCTCTAAATACGTCATCAGTCTTGTATTTCTCCACACGTGACTTTCACGTTTTCTCTAAATATGTCATCACTCTTATTAAATACGACACAAATTGCAAATCAGTTTTATGGTTTATGTAGGTCATTAAAAATTTAAATTATTTATTACATTTTACAATAAAAAAGAGAAATGGTTGATGGGGAAATATTTTGTGTTACGTAGCTATCAGACAAAGGCACCAATTTGTCAAAATAACAGCGATCAATATGTCAAAGACTTTCAAACTTGCTTTCCTTTTTTACAAAAAAAGCATCTGATTGTACTACTAAACAACCGAGACTTGAAGCGAATGAAGGCAGCGGCAGTGGAGATGTTATTGGGGCAGGTGCGAGAGTGGCCGCAGTGTGGAATATACTAAACAACTAATAAGGTAAGAAATGATTCTGCTCTTAAAACACTTATAAAAACGAATTGGCTTGTTATTTTGACATCTGTGCGCCTAAGCGTTGCGTTTTGTGTGCGATCCGGTAACATTGTTGGCCTCAGTGACCCCTTGTCTCATGCCGCTGTTTGCGTTCCGGCATCGTTTGATTTACAAATGAAGCACTGCTCACACACATTGCAATCCAGAACTTCTACATGCTTCACTACATTTGATTTGTACACCTGTCTTTTAATACGTTCTCTCTTTAGTTTTCCATGCTACATATACTGTCTAGCCGTTAGACTTTTCAAATTCTTTACAGTACCTTTGTCATTAAGTGCATGTTCTGCTCAGAAGTCTATGTAACAGATGTCACGACTTACACTACATATAAAACTATTCTGCACTACATAACACAAATGTCTCATTTCATGTATTTATTTTCCCCACATTTATTCTTATGTAATCAGATTTCCTGGACTAATAACATCACTCAAAATAACTTTATTTCAAAATTACAATAAACTTTAACAAATAAAACAAAATCTAACATTCACTATTTATTGAATTATACTCTACAATTAAACAATAACTACAATAACAAAACAATCTGGCATAAGAAAAAACAAAATGAAACTTAAACATATCTTATCAAATAAGCAAATACTCAATTCTTCAACTTAACACTTACCAATAAATACAAACTGTTAAATAAGTCGTATATTAAACTATCAAAAAATCAACTACACTAAACAAATAATTTAAAGAGCAATAAATATAAACATACATAAATAAAAATAACCATATGTACATTCTACTCAAACACTGTACGACTAGTGTATGTTTACACTACTCTTTCCTCCTACCTGATTTCCTTTTAAGACCCCCACTTGTTTGAGAAGTGGACTCATCTGTGTCCATCTCATAGATGGCAAACAAACTGTCGAATTCATCTTCCACAGAATTACCTTCTGCAGCAACATCTTCTGAAGCACATTTTGGCTTGTTCATTTCAGATTCCTTTGGTTTTTCTATTAAACGTCCCATGTCAATGTTCGACGTACCAGCATTGTCATGATCACTATTCATAGAAAGCGTCACTACTCGGCTTCCTCGGCAGACAACTCGCACAGTTTCTAGATGCAAGAGCTGCGATGCTAAATGATCTGTGTCTATTGAGGTCTCAGATGAAATCTGTAGGATAGATCGCAACACTTCGTCATTTAGCTGACAGGAGTGTTCGCTGCCGTCCGCTGCAAGCACCACGATCCTTCCACGAACAACACATTGCAACTTGGAGTTCTTCACGAAGCCTTTGCACTCTTCACACCTTGTCCTAAATGTGCCCGGAATCACATTTTTCAAAAGATGTCTTTTACTGCAGATGTGGTCAAAAACCACATCTGCAAGAACAATCTCTCCACAAATGGTCTCCACATCATCTTTAAGTGTTGGTGCTGCTGCTCCACAAGCACTCACTTCTTCAACCACTGTTTGTGCAGTGGTACTTAAAACTACCTTTCCCATAAACCTGCGCATAGACACACATCGTGCACAATACCACTTCCCAACTGTAACTTCCAAATCTCCCCACACGGACATGGAGATCGATGCGGTCTCATCCGAAACAGCGTACACCACTTTGCGCAGTGCTTGGTTTTGCCTGGTGATTGAAGATCCTCTCTCCCGCTCCTCCATGATACAGACAGTCACATGTGCCTACAACAAAACACCACAATTAACATTTTAACTCTGATGGACGACTTTCATTAGTTCTGTGACTTTGCTCATAACTTCATTTATTTCTGTCAAATGAAATTTTCCTATAGAAATAAATGAAATGTCATTAATCTGTTCCATCCCCTAAAAGACAACCACAACTTTTTTTTTTTTTTACATATTTATTAATAAGAAAAACTTGACAACTTTATATGAAACAAATACCATATGTAAACTACAATAACATATATATATATATAGTATAACAAAAGGAATGAAAAGAAATTAACTGGTTTTATTAAGCAAAAGTCAAAGGATATCTTTTTCCCCAATAAACTCCCCTTTACTTCCACAGTCCCAACATCTCCTTAATCTCATTCGTATGGATAACCTCCTGTTGGAAAATGTGTAATTTATATTGAATAAGTAATTAATACTTCGATAATTTACTTTTAAAAATTTACTGTACAGTAAATGCGAAAAAATACTCTAATCAAACACAGCAACAACCATCTGACAAAGATGCGAGCCTGACAAGAGAAATGACTTATTGGCCGAATGCTACCACCAAGAGGCAGATGGTGTATATTCGCTTGTAAGGCAAAGCAAAAAATCGAACAGATGACAATTCATATAAAAAATCCCAAGTGGACACACTGATATGTCAAGACACCACTGTATATTTTCACTTTTCTTCAAAAATGCTACTATAATTATGCAAATTTGTTCACCATTACATTCACACATCACATTACCTCAACCATGAATGTTTCTGTTAAATTAAACATGGACCATGCAACAATATTATCACAGTAATATATTAGCTATCACATCACCTTCTGAAAATGTCCCATTATACTCACTTTTTGATAATCCACTGGATCAGCCAGAATATCTTCTATCGTCTTATTCTTCACATCTTCGAATTTATCAAAAGCGAAGTCCAGTTTTCTTACACATGACAACCGGGACCGTCCACCAGCCACAATGTCCATCACACCATTTTGTTGACGAGATGGTCTAAAATTGATTTTTTCTATTTTCACTGGGCTTCTAAAATTACACAGCATATAAAACATTAACATTACACAAAAATATTACTTTCTCTCACTAAAAACCTCACCATTTGTTACATTTCCCCAAACTGTTTAAACTATACCACTGCACATCTCAACTACTATTTACACACTACAATATGCATGTTAACATACCAAAACTTACCGGTAGTTCTCTGCCAACATGAATACTTGGTGCTGTTCCACATCAAACACAACTAGCCTCGAAGTTCTGTTGGCTTCCTGCAACACGCTGGTGAAATACTTTGTCTTCGTCTTTGAAGAAGACTGAACAATTGGGGAGACTTTGTGGATATAAACCTCCACACAGGTCTTCGCTGTCTTGCTTCTTTCTTCCATCTTCACAAACTCAACCTACAAAAAATACATGTAGAGTAAGAAGTTACCTAATTTATTTCCCTATATCCAATGTAAACACATTGCTAACCTGTTAAAAAAATAAACCATTTTACATCTGACATATCTGACTTTGTACACACAATCAAAAAGTTCTTGAAATCATACCTGATTACAATCAAAAGCAAAGCAGAAGAACGCAATCATCTACACCGTCCTCAGCTTCTCCATGCACACTCTGAGTCCTTAAAATATATACCTCCACTCCTAGAGCATCATGGGAATCTGACAGTTTAAAGTTTACAAGCCAACACTTCAACAGTTCACACACCTGCAGCCTGCAATCTCTCTCACACCATGGGGGTTAGAAGACTTATAATTACAACTTAATTAGTTTAGAGTTCAACAGTTCACAGACCTCTGACCTGCAAGCTCTCACACACCATGGGAGAGAGTACACTTGGAGTTCAAACTTAATTAATTCAACAGTTCATATAAACATCTCTGACTTGCCATATATACAACATTACAAAAGTGGCAATATGATGTTATAATACTATTATATATACTTGTATGTTAGATTAACACACACGCGCACACACACACACACACAACTTAAGTAGTTCAGAGTTCAATTTGCAATTACATGTCGTCAATAATTGTACTTTTTGTTATTTTCACTTCTGAGCTCTATCACACACACACGTACACACATGTACAGATACATGTACACACACATACACACACTGATTCACATATACACACTTACATAAACATACCCACATACACACAGTCTTTCACACACACACACACTCATTCACATACAGACACAAACACATACATACACACACACACTCATTCACATACACATACAGACACATACATACACACTCATTCACATATACATAAACATTCACACACACACATACAGACATATATAAACACATGCATACACACACACTCATTCACAGACACATTTACACACATACACATTCACACTCATTCACATACACATACACATACAGACACAAACACACACACTGATTCACATATACAGACATACATACATACACATACACACTCTTTCACATACATATACACATTCACGCACACACACACACACACACACACATACACTCAAGTGGAAGATACATATTTTGGCCACTGGGACATGCTATATACATACATACACACATACAGACTCGTATGTCATCTTGCGGAGGACCCCGTTAATTGCCGCTTGCGGCTATATTATTGTATTGTTTTTCTTTCTGAGCCAACTGACTCTTCCCCCCCACCCCCCCTGTTAATCAGGCCCCAGGAGTGAGGTGTTTATAGGGTTGCCACCTTTCACAAATGAAAATAAGGGATGCCCACCACAAGCCGTGACCTACATGGCCCAAGTTGCCAGATTTGCATTTTATGTTGTGTTTTTTTGTAAAGGGGTGATCAAGAAAGCAATTAGTCATAAATAAAATTAAATACTTTTTTATTTTTTGCTTAATTTTTTTTTTTAAAGTGCAATGAACTTTTAAAATATAAAATAAAGAAGTTGAGAACTGAATGTAACTGTCACGACAGCGGCCACTACTGGCCGCCATCTGACGTTTTCGGCAAGCTTACGCCGGGCAGACGTCGTTCATTTCCAGCTCCACTTGGCCGGATCACGTCCACCTGCGTCTGATTTGGAAGGTGAGCTCATATAGGCTCGCCCTCCTTATTTAGGCACCTTCCGGCTGAGCTTCGGGGCAGGTCAACGCAAGTACGATGCTGTCATTGCACATCTTGTGGGGGCAAGACGACGACGATGACCCTGCCAAAGCCAAGCCAAGCCAAGCTTCACGCCTCCCAGGTTGGTCTCCAGAGCTACGTTCGCGAGGGAGAAGCCCTAAGCTCCTGGTCGGGTCCCGGATCTATGCCGGCGAGGGAGAAGTCCACCCTGCTGATGCTTTGACTCTTGTCTTCCGGGCCGGGTCCCAATGCTGACAGGCGCTACGGAGAAGTCCACCCTGCCAACGCTAAGCCTCACGCCTTCCTGGTTGGTTCCTGGAGCAGACGTTCGCGAGGGAGAAGTCCACCCTGCCAACGCCCGCGCTCACGCTGATGAGATAGACGATGCATTCCTGCCGAAGCTGAGCCCCATGCTCCAGTCGGGTCCCGGATCTACGTCCACGAGGGAGAAGTGCTCCCTGCCGACGCTGTGCCTCATGCCTTCCGGGTCGGGTCCCAGGAGATGACGTCCGTGAGGGAGAAGTCTACCCTGCCGACGTACCGCCTTACGACTCCCAGTCGGGTTTCGGAGCTCCCGTCCTTGAGAAGGATAGCGATTCCCATTCCGTCTACAGCCTCATGTGTTGAGGTCCTGGAGCTCACCTTAGATGACTGTATGAACTAATCTTTCTGTTTTACCTTTTTGTCTGTGCAGATTCTGAGCCAGAGCGAGGAGCAGGTCTGACGCCGTTACCCGGATCACACGGCTGGGTTTCCCGCTTCGTCGCGTCCATTGCTGCTCCTGCTCTGTGCTGTGTATTTTGAGTTCATGTCTGTCATTAATAAACTCTGCACTTGCTTCCGACTTCTCGCCCCCTTTGGATCCTTTATTTGGGACTCGCACTCACTATAGGGGATCCTTACAGATTGACCCGCGTAAACAAGGAAGCAGCGGAGTTTTCAGCGCGTTGGGAGTCGCGCGCCTCAGGAGGTTTGGTCTTTTTGGCTATGGTTCTTCGCCCAACGCAGGTAAATGGGGAGGTGTTTCCCCCGTTATCAGTAGTTGGAGGGATTTTTGGGAAGGATTTGTGGTCACATTCCATGTGGATGTTATTCCGAAAAGAATTTGTGGTCACATTGTGCTATTGAGAGCCAGAGTTTTTTCTTTTGAACTGTTTTTCTTTTGAAACGGTTTTTGGACTGGAACATGCTCCGTTTTTCTTTGGACTGCATCTGATTTTTGCCCTTTCTTGCTAGTTATTGTTATTATTTTTATTATTATTGTTATTGTTATTGCAGGTTTTTGGGGCATTTTATTTTTGCTTATGCAGTCTCTTGTGTTTTGTGCTGTCTATGTTGTGTCTCTCCGTTTGTCTTGCTCTTTTGTGCATGGAGGCCAGCGTAGATTAGCCTTAGCATTCTAGCAGGAGTATGTATTGTACCTCTTCCGGATTCATGTTTTTGCCTTTTTGTCTGTGATTTGTTTGGCAGAAATGTTGTTGTTTGTATTCTGTGCTCTGGTCATGTGCTTCTACCCTCCTTAGCAATGCCCTAAGAGGATCCACGAACATTTTTCTGGCCTTAGTATTTCCTGTATTTTATTTTATGCTTAATTGTTACATTTATTGTTGATATGTGTGTGACAGAGATGAGTATTGGACACTTTTGAAAATACGGAACAAATCGCGTCCCGTATCGGTTAAATACGGGACGCAACATTTAACTGGCAAATACGGGACAATTCCGTATTTTACAGGACGGGTGGCAACCCTAGGTGTTTAGGCTAGCTATTGTAGACTGGGGTATGTATAGGTGTGCAGTGTGGGGGTTTCCTTTAGTGAGTGCTTACTAATTACTTCGCCTAATCCTAGTTAGTGTAGTGCATGTCGCACATGTGTGTGGAGGTGAGTCTATATCTCCCTACTGAGGAGTCCATAGCCTATGTGAGTGTAGTTTTTTTTTTTTTTTTTCCTTCTATTTCTTTTTTTTTTTTGCTGGACCTGTTGGCTCAATAAATGTCCAAGTTCCTGGGGTTCAAGTCCTAGGGTGGTGTAGTCGATGCAGCTCTCACTGCCACTTGCCACATTTGTGCCAAAGATGGGGAAAAAGTCCATCCAGAGTGTTGCCAATGAAAAGTGCAAAGAAACAGCATCTGTGATGGCATGGGGTGCCCACAGCATGGTTGATCTGTGTATACATGAAGATGCCACTGATGAAAAGGATTGTATTGGTATTTTTGACAGACACATGCTGCCATTAAGATGATGTCTTTTCCCAGGAACGCCATGTCTATTTCAGCAGGACAATCAGTCAGACTTCAGTCTGCATGAGTTACAACAGTGTAGCTTTACTGGCCTGTCTGCAGTCCAGATCTGTGTGTATGGAAATGTATGGCACATCATGAAATGGTGAATGAGACAACAGTGGCCATG
The DNA here is from genome assembly GCA_025674545.1 of Hassar affinis. Taxonomy (NCBI): domain Eukaryota; kingdom Metazoa; phylum Chordata; class Actinopteri; order Siluriformes; family Doradidae; genus Hassar; species Hassar affinis. The sequence continues at coordinate 12,130 of JAOVYV010138871.1, forward strand.
GACTGTTGAGCAGATCAAGTCTTGTACACAGCAAGAATAGGCAAATAGTCACTTGCAAAACTGCAACAATTAGTCTCATGGTATCAATTCCCAAATGATTAAGAAACATTATTAAAAGAAAAGGTGATGTTACCCAGTGGTAAACATGCCTCTGGCATTATTTGAGTGTGTTGCAGCCATCATGTTCGCTACATAGTTGATGTAAGTTTGCTTACACAGACCAAACAGCCCAAATGTAATGATGCATTCACCTTTAATAAAACCCAAGGCTGCTGCTAGGCTGTACTGGAATGAGACGATTTACTCACCATGACCAAGTTTTCATTTTTTCTCCACCCTCCAGCACACATTGGCGTTATCTCATTTTATCCTGAGTAGTCCATCACAGATAAAATGAATGCTCTTATCTGTTTCCCTGCCATCCACGGTGCGTCTGAAAGACAGCAAGGTTTAAATATGAGTTTTGGTTGCATATGATATTTAATGGGCTAATCTACATAAGACAGCCCAAGCATGTAAGATTTAGTGATAAACTTGGTATTTTTTTCTTCTTCTTTAGAAGCTTGAGACACTTTCTTTTATTATTGAAAGCTACTGAATCAGCCAGAATATTTGCTTAATTTTTTTGCCTTAACATTCCCATTAGCCATGCTTAGCTTATCTGTCTTCTGGCACCAATGTTTTATGTTGGAGTGCTTATGCTGCATTACTGTACAGTATACTGCAAGCTTAGCATAACATCACCTGCTAGTATTGGTAGTGCCACCATTATTAGTAGCACCCATTCACTTAGGAAACTTTTAAATAATTTGGTTTAAAAGAGTTCAACTGAATCTACTCTAGTTGAGATTGCTCAATAATAAGTCAATAATACTGTGTAGTCTGGAATGGAATTATCATGGGGTAAAACATTTTTTCCAGAAAGATTGATTTAGTTAATAATTATCTTTTTCAAATGATACCATTAACTTTGTTATTCTCTCTGGGCCTGTCTCTCTGGGTCTCTGTCTGTCTGGCCAAGCAATTGGTGCTACCTCTTTTTTAAAAGAAAATCCCTGATGCTATGAGAAGAAAAAAAATGGTCTTTGTACAACTTTACTTAAGCAGTATTTGTTCTCCATTTGCTTTTTCAAAGTAATATAATTGTACCCACCTTCTGGTTCATTTGTGCTCTCCTCTAAAAACTTTGACTATCCTGTGGCCATGTTAAACTAAACTGTGTGCGCAATTCAGCACATTTTACCCACAAAATCTTTTTTTTTATCAAGTGTTTTCATTGCAATTGCAGTTTGCCTTATAGGCAACAGCGACCACTGCAGATTACAGACTGGTCCTACAAAAATATATTTATATATTTTTATATATTTATATCAAAATATATTTGATCCCCCACTGACTTTAAAAGTTTTATAACAAAAAAATAAATGAAACGTCTCAATTTTATGCCAGCTTTATTTTAACAGTGCCACATAGAATATCAAAAGAAAAACAGAGAAAATTACATGAAAT
>JAOVYV010139564.1:0-13631 GCA_025674545.1 Hassar affinis
GGCACCGGCTCTCCCGTGACCCTGAAAAGGAATAAGTGGCCAAGAAAATGAATGAATGAATGAATGAATGAATGAATAATTAACTATTTTCTAAATAATGTTCACTGTAACTGTAAGAATAAATTTGCTTTTTACAGCATTGTCATACAATTTTGGCCCATTCCTCCTAGCAAATTATCTTCAATAGCCAAATGTCCCAAATGTTCCCAAAGGTCCCTCTGATTGACTAGCAATTTCAACATATTGCACGGATTAGGAGTAAGTTCCTAGACCTTCAATTTTAGAAACCAGATATTTTTGGCAGTATTTTTGAAATATTCATTGTGTCCCCAGATTTAGCCTCTTAAGTCCATTCATGATTTCTATCTTTACAGGTAATGCCCCAGTACAGTCTGCAAAGAAGCAGCCCCATTTCCTGAAGCTCCAACCTCTAATTCACTGTAGATACAGTGCTGTGAATATGTATTTGCCTTCTTCCTAATTTCTTTCATTTTAATTCATTCAATTTCTTACATTTACTTATTTCATATCATGCACCTAATTACTTGTGATGCAATGAAACTAAAAATGCCATTTGTCAAGGGGCAGGATATATTACACAGGGAATAACAGTGATTACTCAAAGTTAATGTTCTGGAAGCGAGAAAAATGGGCAAGCCTAATGAATTGAGCAACTTTGAACTTTGAAGGGCCAAACTGTAATGGCTATACAACTGGGTCAGACTATTTCCATAACAGTAGGTCTTGTGGGGATTTGCCAGTATTCAGAGGTTAGTACCTACCAAAAGTGGTCCAAGAAAGGACAACAGGTGAACTGGCAACAGGCTTGTGGGCAGCCAAGGCTCACTGATGCACATGGGGACTGAACACTAGCCTATCTTGTCTACTGTAGCACAGATTGTTGAAAAGGTTAATGCTGGCTATAAGAGAAAGGCACCAGAATACACAGTGCATCACAGCTTACTGCACATTGTGTCCATTTTGCCCATTTTAATCCCATCCACTGCCAAAAGTGCCTACAATAAGCACTTGAGCATCAGGACTGGACCATGGGGCAAAGGAAGAAGGTGGCCTGGCACCATCATGTTTTCTTTTATATTATGTGGATGCCCAGGTACATGTATGTCAATTACCTGGAGAAGAGATGGCCCCAGGATGCACTATGGGAAGAAGGCAAGCCAGCAGAGCCAGTGTGATGCTCGGGCCAATGGTAAACACTGTTTCAGACTACGTACACCCCTTGATATTCCCTATCACCAATGGTATTCCCTAATGGCAATGGCCTTTTTCAGCAGGACAACACTGCAAAAATAGTCCTGGAATGGACTAAGAAACATGACAAATGGTTCAAGGTGTTGACTTGGCTTCCAAATTCTCCAGATCTCAATATGATCAAACATCTGTGGACTCTACAGGACAAACTAAATTTAAAGGATCTGCTGCTAACGTCTTGGTGCCAGATACCACAGCACACCTTCAGAACTCTGTTGGAGTCCATGCCTTGATGAGTCTGAGATGTTTTGGTGGCACAAGTAGGACCTACACAATATTAGGCAGGTGGTTCTGCTTTAGTATTTTCTGATAGAAAACAGAATTCACAGTTCCATCAGTTATGACAAATTGGCCAGGTCCTGCAGAAGCACCAGGCCATCATACTAACACCACCATGTTTGACTGTTGGTATGATGTTCTTATGGTGGAATGCAGTGTTAGCTTTATGCCAGATGCAATGGGACCTGTGTCTTCCAAAAAGTTCCACCTTTGACTCATCAGTCCACAGACCGTTATCCCAAAAGTTTTGTCAATACCCAAATTTTTGGCAAACATGAGACAAGTTTGCTTTTTGAGATGTACTAGCCTGCATCACAGGGTTTTTTGAGTCATGTTTAGATTCAACAAGTCTGGCAATAATCATGTCTGGGTGTTGCTAGTGAAACTGAACCCAATAGTCAATTGAATTTTGTTTATTAGCTGGGGGTCAATTTCTTTTTCACATACTGCCAGGTAAGGCCGAACAGCATTTTTGTTTCTTTAATGAATGAAATAATCATTTAAAAAAAACATTTGGTGTTTACTTGGGTTTTCTTTGTCTAATATTAAATAATATGAAATATCGATGTGTCACATACAGTATGCAAAAATAGAAGAAATTGAGAGGGGGGAAACACTTTTTCACAGCGATTTATGGTGTTCTTGGGATCATACCCACAACCTTTGCTTCTACATATTATTTCATATGACCAGAGTTTCAATGGGGTTCTGATTTATCCAATTTACCTTTAGATGCATTTTTTTAGCAGAGGCATTTTGCAGAAAGTGGTAGACTGGTACAATTCAAAGTTCATAGAGTACAATACTCTGTGTTGGTTTGTTTTTTTTTCATAGGGGAAAGTTAAGAAACACTTTTTTTTAACAACAGTGCCGCCTCATGCCCTTGTCAAACAGGTAACCGTAATCACATGCAGCTGCTCTAAATGATGAATATGGTGCAATTAACAAAAATAATGGGGTGTGAAAATGCATGAGTGATAAGCGCAGACATGTAGCTTGTGCTGTCATTTCCATTCCAAGGGTTGCTGTGGAGAGCAATCTAAGCAGCATATCAATCTGTGAGATTGTTTTTAACTGAAAAAAGTATAAAACAGGCTATTTTGTTGTTGCATCTTATTTATCAATTGTAAAAGAAGTCTCATTAAAAAGGAACCCCTCTAGAAATACTGTATATGCTGTATATTAACACTGTATAGATGCAAAAGAATTAGCTGATTGACAGCACAGGAAAGGAAATCACAGAAAGTAATGAGAATTTAAAATAAAAATATATTTATAGAAAAAAAATGCAGTTCAATATTATTTCCTTCAAAATATGATCCATGTGAACACACAAAGCTCCCATTGCCTCTGCCATTGTTGGTAGCAGTGCTTGAAATTGACGATTTTGAGGGTGTTCAGAGTCATGGCTCTATAGATGTTCTTTATTGTGCTGAAATCGTGGCCTTTCAAATGTGTTTTAATCTTGGCCTTCTGGTACAAGTTCTTTATGGACGATCCCTTGAGAATCAATAAAGACAATGAACAGTGACTTGATTTTTGATTTGCTCAGCTTTCTTTGGGTGAGGTCATGTTGTCGGGTGCCATTCAGCACTTTCTCTTTTTGTCTCAGGATCGTATTTGAACAGCCACGATTCATCTCCTGTGATCACTCTTTTCAGGAAATTGTGACGAAGCACTTCAGTAGGGTTTCACAAAAACAAACATCTGGGCACCGCACCTGAGCAGGGTCCTAGCATTTATCTGAGATCCCACTCTAACTGACATTGGACTACAATCCCTACGAAGCGCAAGCCCTACAGATCGAGGGAGTTTCATTCTCATTACTTTATGGACTGACCTCATATATTATGCAGAGGACTGTTACCTCTACTCAGGGAAAAGAAAAATCTATATTCAGCATTTCACACATTATTAAAGTTAGAGAAATGAACTCACGGTCTCCATGACAGTGCAGAGGTCCCACTGTGAGCTTGGCCTCTGATCCGGGTCGATTTGTGTCACCTACAGCTACCTCACTCACAGGCAAGTGATCCTTATACACCAGAAGCCCTGAATCCTCTCTCCTGCAAACAAATAGCCATTATAACAAATCAAAACAATGTCATTGTAATCATTGCTATTTACTGATACCTGCTTATTTTTGATGCATTCCCCATTTATATCTGGATGCTTAATGTCTAATAAACATCATATCACAGAAACCATTCATAGCTGCATGACTGTGAGGGTTGGTGTGAGAATCTTGCTCAGCCAAAATCTGAAAGATTTAAACAAGTATTCAAGATGAAATGTGACTGCAGGTGACTATCATGCCTGACCTTGTCTGACTAGTTCCTGAGTAACTAGACGCTCAGTAAAACTTAAAAGCTAATTTCCTTATAAAACTGCACACATTGTACCTGGTAACACTGTTTAAGAAAAAGACACAGCAAATATTGACTTCCTTTAGTTTATTACAATTTACTGCACTTTATTTACTAGTGTTTTCTTTTATGCAAAAACATCTTCATTATTTTAAAAGGCATCTTTGCTTTACAGCGAGTCTTAATGTGCATGTGCCTAAGACTTCTGCATCATACTGTACAATAATCAGCTGGTACGTTTTACTGAGCGTCTTGGAGAATCTGCCACAGCTCTTCTGGAGACTTTGTCTGTCACACTTACTTCTTCATGATGCTTTTTGTCTGAAAAGTGGTCTGTTATACAAACCTTTTTTTGTGTAACATTTCATTTTTTGTTGGAAAAATCTTTTCCTTCTGACTCAATAAGGCAAGTAAATAATAAGGGTGAACCTAAAAATAATAGGGTACCTAAGACTATTGCCCAGTACTGTATGAATGGCCCCATATGCTCAGAAGATTTGCACTTACAAAAACAGTTGCCCAAACCAGTTCTCACCCTTGAGTTAGTGCAATCTCAGCTAGAGAGTGTATATTTTGTGCCTAAAAACTGTTGCTGTAGTCCTAAAGACTATTCTCATTCAAAATTTGCTTAGACCGAACAACACATTTAGAAGTGCTTGGCTTTACTTTTCTACATCTGTGTACTGTATTGATTTATAATACAGGTTATACATTTTTGGTTTCACCTTGGAGTCCTTTTCCCCCTCACCATAGGTACATTTACATTTACATTTATGGCATTTGACAGACACCCTTATCCAGAGTGACTTACATTTATCCCATTTATACAACAGAGCAGTCAAGGGCCCAACAGTGGCAGCTTGGTGGTGGTGGGGCTTGAACCCCCAACCTTCTATTCAGTAGCCCAATGCCTTAACCATTGAGCCACCCCTGCCCCTCTGACTTGCTCATTAGGGACTTAAATCTACACCCAGCTTTCCAACCTAATGTCGGTATTTGTATCGTATGCTTGATTATATACAGTCTTTAATATCGGAACTTAAAAAACATTAAAACTGTCCTGTTCATCCTGATATCTGAGTGCACTAGGTAATCCAAAACTTTACTTCAGCCATGCTTCAGATTTAGCTACTTTATACTGTATATCTCAGGCAGCAGGCATTTTTATTCATAATTATCCATCATTTTGTCTATAGCATCATCATCATACAGTATTTATCCATGTTCAAACACTTTATACCATCTTCCGTGCATTCCAACCATAAGTGCAATATTTTATTGCACCACTACACACATGTATTTGGATTTATTTGATAGGTGTGTGTATTTATGACTTTGTTTTAGTATTTTCATCACTTATTCATTCCTTTCTTTCACACTGTTATAAGAAGTAAATTTCCCTCTGTGTGGATCAATACAGTCGTTTCTCTTATGTTATCTCACTGAATTCAGTAAGCAGTGGTAGATCAGGGGTTATGAGACTGGCCTAGTGATTGTTCATGAGTTCAAATCTTACTTCCAACCACCAAGCTTCTGCTGTTGGGCCCCTGAGCAAGGCCCTTAACCCTCAACAGCGTAGATGTATAAATGTAAGTCACTCTGGATAAGGGTGTCTGCCAAATGCCATCAATGTAAATCTTTTAGTAAATTTGTGTATACATGCTTTTGTATGACACACAGAATGAAAAATTCATGCCAGGTTTACCATGCTGAAAGTGACAAAATGAACAGAAAAGAGCACCTTCGAAACATGGCATCTGCCAAATCTTTCACTAATGCAGCTCAGCAACTGCAAAGCATCTGATTAACAAGATGAGATGAACAGGGTGCCATTTCATTTGTTGATTATTTTCCAAGTGTTTCATTTGTCTTACACCACAGCAATTTGCCAGTTTGTACAATTTTTGAATGACATGCCAAATTTTTTAAAATCAATTTATAGCAACGTTTATTGTTTTGGAACATCCAGGAATCAAATTGTCCTTCTTAACAGCAATAATAATAGAAGCAAATCATAATAATAGAAGAGGACTAAAAAAAAAAACCTAGGCTACTCCTTGGCTGCCTCTTTATTTTGGAAAAATTACCTGAGCCTAAGCTGAATTTAAATTATGGGCCCTGAAGGAGGTCACGATTTCTCATCACCAGTGAAAATATGTAGAAAGTCTCAGCATGTGTGCTGCCCAAACAAACATGTTATCAAGTTCAGGAATAGCATATTAAAGCATTTTGTGTTACGTTTTACATTCCGTGAGTCCAATCTACTTGCACCCTTGCTGAGTCCCAGTTGGTAGACTCTCACAAGTGAACTCTAGAAGTAGAGCTCTCTCTCTCTCTGCTCAAGTGTACATTCCCACCAGAATACTGATACACACTTTTATTGTCTTAATTTTGACAAGTTGGGATATTTGTGTAAATTGTACTTAGTAGTTATAGTAGTGAAATACATAAAATAAAGGTTTTAATGCATACCTTATTTACAATTACACTTGTACACACACACACACACACACACACAGACTTTGTCTTGCTATACTTGTGAGGACTTTCCATTGACATTAATGCAGCTAATTAATGCTATTATACTAACCCTAACCCTAGCCTTATCCCCCATAACGAAAATGCAACTGTTTTCTTTCTTTCTTTTTATTTATGTTTAAACCTTCAACAAAAAATACTTTCCTTATGGGGACCAAGCAAAATCTCTCCACAAGGTTAAATATATCAGATATTCCTATACCTGTCTTTTATAAGATATAAAAACATGGTCTCTCTCTCTCTCTCACACACACACACACACACACACACACACATACAGTATATACGTATATATATACCGTATATATATATATATATATATATATACATAAATCATTCCTGGGAGCATTTACACAAGAAATGGGGTGTTCATGAAAATCCAGTTTGTTCATTGGAGCATTTGTATGCTTTGAAAGCTCCTGAGTTTATGTGTAGGGATTATACAGTATGTGTAAGTTGTAACGTGTAAAGCACATACTTATTTTAATTGCACACACAAATGTACCAAAAACAGCAGCAGCTTGGTGGTTGAGAGTAGGATTTGAACTCATGAACAATCACTAGGCCAGTCTCTTAACCCCTGAGCTACCACTGCTTACTGAATTCAATGAGATAAAATAAGAGAAACGACTGTATTGATCCACACAGAGGGAAATTTACTTCTTATAACAGTGTGAAAGAAAGGAATGAATAAGTGATAAAATACTAAAACAAAGACATAAATACACACACCTATCAAATAAATCCAAATACATGTGTGTAATGGTGCAATAAAATATCATATATATATATAATAAAATAAAGTGTTTGAACATGGATAAATACTGTATGATGATGATATAGACAAAATGATGGATAATTATGAATAAAAATGCCAGTTGCCTGAGATATACAGTATAAAGATATACAGCTGTGATGTTAAATTGCAGGATTGATACTGCTGAGGAAGGCATGACACAGACAGCCTAAAGATCATAACGAGGGTTTAAAGACATGCTTAGAAACCATAAATTTTGTCACCCAAATGAGATTGGGTTCACTTTTGAGTCTGGTTCCTTTCAAGGTTTCTTCCCATCTCAGGGAATTGTTCCTCACCACTGTCACCCCCGGCTTGAAATTTATATACATTATAAAGTTATGCCTGGATTTTATGTCTTTGTAGAGCTGCTTTGAGACAATGTCCATTGTTAAAAGTGCTTAGAGATAAACTTGAATGGAATTGAACTGGATAACTGTGGCAGAGGAAATAACAATGGAAGCTGTCCCTGAGATAACAGAAAAATATAAATATATAATCTGTTTATTAAGCAGTGAATCAACACTTACCATTGTTTCTGGTCTGCATCACAGTTGCAGTGGTGCTTAGGGTCGATGCAGTTGCGCTCTATGCCACAGGAACATTTCTGGACCCCGGGCCCTGAGCCACCCCAATAGAAGTGTTTCTCATTACCTCTGCCAACCCACCATGTGTATGGAGTCCCATCTATAACACACACAATACGATAATAAAGATATTTTACAACATAAAAACGATGCTATAAAGATGCTAGAGTCAGAGGAACGAACATTAAACTCTTAGCAGAATAGGAATTGTCCAATCAGTAGGCATAGGTTATAATAGTTAATAAATAGTTAATAATAAATGTAAGTACATCAGAATGAACTCCAATGTGAATCTGCTGTGAATAAAACACCACCCAAAGATGAGATCATCCACTTCCAACACAGAGTGTTTTGAAGTAGAAAATGCAGATTTACAGTATATTTGACCTGCAAGAATTATATTCCCAAAAAAACTGGAAAAAAATGAAAACAGGTCCTGGGCTTCACATTCAATAAAGTGATATATTAGTGAAGGTAGCAGGGTTTTAATATGAGGCCTTTTTTGTGGAGCTGAGAGAAGTAAATGCAAGGTCATCATCCTCCAGTCTGTATAAAATGAAACTGGGATATAACCTTCATAATAACAGCTCTACTAGACACAATATAAAAGAAAGTAGAAACACTCCACAGTGAAATTTGCTTAGAAATAAAAGTGCATTGAGGTTTGTTTTTCCTTTTTCTTGATGTGTGCCTCTAGGACTTGACCTTATTACTTTGCGTTGTTTGGCAGTCTTCAAGGATTGCGTTTATAATTGAGCCATGGTTTGACTGGGACTTTGACCGTGGCATGGTTATTGTTGCTAGTAGAGCTGGTAAGAGTATTTCAGAAACTGCCATTTCCCCTTGGATTTTCATGCACAAAAGTCTGTAGGTTTTACAGAAATTGATGTGAGAAAGAAAAACATTTAGTGAATGGTAGTATGCATGTATGTATGTATGTACTGTATGTATGTATATAATCCCACACTCCATTTCCACTTTGTAATTTTATGGCAGAGTTTGGTTATGTGGGTGGTCTAGCTACCACTTGCCTGTGGGTACCATGCCCATGTACTATGCGTACAGTGTCACTCTTCATCTGATCTCTAGCCTTCACAAAACTGGTCCTATTAGGGGGTGTTAAGCTCCTACTGACCTAGCCTTGAAGTTCACAGAAGTACACCAACCCCTTCTACAAGATTCAATCTCAAGTCTTGATCCATACAGTATAAACACACACAGATCTGAGTTCCTGATGGAGAGAGTGTTGAGGTGTCCATGCCCCTGTGCATCAATAAACCAGGATCAATTCCTGTTTCCTGTTTCTCGATGTGAGTTCATGCTGTGCCAGTCAATCTTCATCATCTGGGTATGATTAGAATAAAATGAGAGAGAAAGTAAAATAAGGTAGCCAGGTTTTCCTTGTAGAACAGAATAGAAGATCGAAACTCATCTCAGTGTCATTGTAATTTTTATGGCTCTCTTAAATGAAATTAAAGGCCACACTCATGCCATAGTATGTTACATATTAAAAAGTACAGGGTGGGCCTTCTATATGGATATACCTATATGGGACATCTATATGGATATACCATTATGGGCCAGTTGAATGGCCACAAAGGACTCCCAACAAAAGTCTAAGGGGGTCAGATCAGAACATCTTGGTGGCCATTCAACTGGCCCACGATGGTGTATCCATATAGGTGTATCCATATAGATGGCCCACCCTGTATATGGCTCAAAGAAACTCTGTAAATAATTCAAGGATGTATGACTATGTATGGCTGGAATTTAGAGACTTTTAGAGGAATTCAGACTTGTGAAAAAGACCACTACCTTGAAATTACCAACCAGTTTGTGCTGACTTTTTTAATCAGGCTTCTCCATTCTATTTGTTCTAGACTGAAATCACTTCATCCATTCTCTCCTTTATTACTGCAGTCTAATGAACCTGTAAAAAGAAATACTCTTAAATACTGTATCTCTATTCATCCACAGTGTGAACTGATGCAGCTTGAGTTCAACTTTAATTTGACCACGTACACCAATGTACGCACCAGTAGCTCACACTGGTCTCCACTTTCATTATATAATCACACTGAAATAACAGGATTTTAAGTGACAGCCGGAATGGCAATATCCTTGAAGAAATGCATATCTACTCCATTTCCAGCATTCACTAGACCCACATTTACGTATATCCAAGAAATATTCTTAGGATACATTTTCTGCTTTTGATATGGAAAAATGAAGCCAAGAGAATGAATGAATGAACAAAATATGGTATACAATATAATTAACTTTCATTAAAAACAATAGGTAAATTATAGGGGTAACAACGATGCATTGTGATGCAAAAATGTGATGATGTACATCGAGGACATATCACAACATCACGCAAACTCTGTTTATAATGCCATCTAATGTATCTAATAGCATTTTTTTAAGCAGAGGTGTCTACCGTCACTAGCACATCATGCTCTCATTCACCTCAGTCACCTCAGCAAATGTCATGTAAACAGTGCTATGTCACTATAACAGCACGCGTGATTGCTGGAGAGTGGGAAATGGCAAGCTTCATACTACATGACACATGACAGGCTAAACATAGCCATGGAAATCTTCTGCTTCGGAGTCTGAGCTTGAAAAAGTTAATTACAACATCGCTGTCATTACAGACAATGCTTGAAATATGGAGGTAGTGGTGAACAAGGCTGGGTTAGCGTCACACATAAAATGTTTTGCCCACATTTTAAAACTTGCTTACCAAGCAGGACTAAAGCATATCATTCGGTTGTTGGGTCGGGTACACAGCAGCCAAAAATGTGAATTGTTTTACACTTCAGAAATAAATAACTGTCTTTCATAATTGTTTTTTGATTAAATTTTGTTTAGAATATAATCAGAAAATCAAATTGTGAATTCAGTATCATGAAACGAATCGAATTGCGAGCAGAGTGTATCGTTACACCCCTAGTAAATTACCACATAAAATGACAGATGTAGCCAATATAGTTATTTATGTACAGTTTTTTGGAATGGATGCTGAACTGATGTAGCTGAGGTTGAGGAAGGGTGGGGGGGGTCATCATGTGGCACCCCCTTTGTGTTTGTATATTGTAAACTTTAACAAATTTGAAATTAAAAGACTATACATTTCTTTTTGGCTCCATCTGATGTGATTCATCTCATCAAGGTTTCTATTTGTGTGTCTCTGACTCCTTTGGAGTTCACTCTGTACCACACTGCTGGAAATTGCTCCCCCTGAACAGCCACCTGCAGGGAAACATAACATGGAGGCATGATGTAGAAACACCCGGCCCTTAAGATGTGCTCAGACACAAACACAGTCATCGATCACGGCAGAGATGTCATTCAGTATATGGACTCGCCTTTTTGTTACCATGCTGTTGTCAAGGCATTCAGCTTTATTTCAGACTTAACTTCTCCAGGGCTGCCTTCAATAGCTAATACTAATACTGATTATGAATAGTCATTCCACCTAACTTCATATTTTAGGAGGTTGGAAGAAACTGATTACCTTTTTCATATTTGGAATGTAGAAATGTGGACTTGTCTGACTACTGAACTCTTTTGGTCCATCTCAGATGAGTTTGGGCCTTGCTACTGTTTCTGTGCAAAAGTAATATATGGCGTCTTCTTTGTGTAATACAGTTTCTGGTTGCATTTCTTAATGCAGTGGTGAACTGTGATAGTGAAAATGATTTTCCCTAGTACTCCTGAGACCATGTGGTTATGTCCATCATGGCAGCATGACGGTTTCTCAAACAATACCACCTGAGGGCTTGATGGTCACGCACATTCAGCAGCAGTTTCCACCCTTGGCCTTTATGCACTGAGATTTCCCCTGACTCCCTGAATCTTTTCATGATATTATGAACTGTAGATGCTGAAAGACCAAAATTTTTTGCAATCTTGTGCTGAGAAACATTGTATTTGAACTGAGTGACAATTCTGTCATGAAGTTTAGCACAAACTGGTGAACCAAGACCCATCCTTGCTTGCAACGACTAGATCTTGATGACCGGACTTTTTTTTACTAGTTAAACTGCTAATTGTGAAACCTTCCACAAGAGTTTTACATATATTACTTTTCGTAGTTTGCCTCTATCATAACTATTTCTGAGTGTGTTACAAACATCAGATTCAAGTGAATTAATAAAATACAGGTTTCAGTTGTGTTATTACATTTTTAGAAAGCTTCCCAACTTTTCTGGAAATGGGATTTGTATACAAATTTAAGTATATACTTGTAATCGGTAAGACAATTAATTTTAAGAAAGAAAGAACTCAGTCAAATAGGAGGGAGGAAGAGCAGAATGCATTTTTATTTTCCTCAATACCTCAAGAAGAGATCCTGTCTAAACCCCCTGGTGCTTTCTGTATGTGTCCTCAATCCTATTAGCATAAGCATGAGCCTGCTAGTGAATAATCTGTCATGTGTATTCAAATACCACACCTCCGACCTCCACTGATCCAAAGCACCTCAGTAATCCATCATCCATCTTATGATCAATTCCCCAGATCCTTAATGATGTCCCAGGTTTTTCATAAACTGAAACAATTCAGCAACTGCAAATAAGGATTAATTGAGCAGCCTTAATTGCATTTGCTCTGTGAATAGGACATAGATGTGTTTCTTTGCATCATGTACCAACATATCTTGACATAATCTACATTCAGACTCACCACCTCTCTCAGATGAAAGGCATCAAAAAGAAATGTGAACTGTGAAATACAGAGAGAGAGATGTGAAAGAGTGGAACAGAGAGTGAAAGAGACATAAGAAACATAACACATTCTCCTTACTCAGAAGCAGGAGCCATGCGGCAGCGCACAAGTACATAAAAGAAAGCAGTTTGTGCACAAAGGTATTCATTTGTATTTGTTCCATTGATTATATAGCCTATTTTTTCTGACATTAGCCAACTCACTAGCTTATATTTTGCTTATAAACGTACTGCTATTTTGAGGGATGGGAAATAAGCCATTATCTGACACCATCACCTAACACTACTCCACAAGGTACCAGTCAGCTGTGATATCTTAGAAGTATCTTGACAAATTACTACCTTTCAAGCACGTCTCAAACAGTTTCATTTACAGAAACCCCTACAACTATTAAATTGCTGTTAAAAACAATGACATAAATGCAGAAGCAGAAGCACAAGGCACCCAAGCAGCTGCATTCAGAGCCAAAATACAGACAAAACAAAGACATATACAATGAGAAGACAGGGAAAACAGGGACACACCCTGGAGATTTTAACTGAGTGCAATTCATTCCAACTGCAAACTCTGATTAAGTTGTTGACATGCCAGTCTGTACCTAACAGCACACTTTTGAGAGAAGTTTTATAATAAATGACAACGCTGAGAAGTTTTTAGGACCAATCACTTGTGGACAGTCAAGCATTTCATAAGAGATTTGGAACAGAGCTTGCTAAAGAAGCGCTGTACACATCAGGCATTGTCATTCTCCATCCATCAACATGCTCAGCAATGATGAGAGATGAGACATGCTTTCAAATGATTTATTTATGTCTAAAAAATCTGAATTTTACTCTGATCTTTACAGAAAAAGAAGTGCAAGTGGCAAGAAGTGCAAGAGATGAGACTTGATTTCTGGAGCTTCCTAGATGAGTTGGACTGCTTAATTTCATATATTTTTCACAGAAATAAGTCAACTATAGGAAAGGTCTAGATTGCTTCCAAGCAATATACAGTACAGGCCAAAAGTTTGGACACACCTTCTCATTCAATGCGTTTTCTTTATTTTCATGACTATTTACA
>JAOVYV010143354.1:0-13573 GCA_025674545.1 Hassar affinis
TATATATAATGTTATATTTGGATTGCAATCATGCAACATTGCTTGGATAATTATTCTACACCATTTTTTTACACCATTTTATTCCTAAAAACAAGAAGCCTGTATGTGAGAAAAGTACTACAACATCCAAAGGTTGTCCCTCACAAGAAAAGATTCAGCTCCAAACCAAGGCCCAGTGGCTTATATCCCGCTGCTCGAAAACTGCTTACTACAATCAGGCCATGACGTAAGGAGTGTGTGTGTGCAAGGGAACTGCACTTTTGGAACAGTTCCCTGGCTTCTGTGATGACGTACCACTCACAGAGATGTATAATTAGCCTTCTTCATCCATTCTGCATCTAGGACTGCAGGAGACAGACTAGACTGTTGCTAACCTCAAGAGATGCCTAACAGGGATTTTTGTAAATTGTGAAATCTTTCTCTCAACATAATCTGTTTTCCACAAAGGGGTATTAGTGTTTTATATGGGAACTATGGGAGGATTAACACACACATTTCCATTCAGTGCTCTAGTAATGATGATAAATATACTATTAGCCTACAGTTTCACCAAAGCACTGTTACTGAAAAAGAAAAACTATGCCAATCGCCAACACTGTGCTTTATAATAAAATAGTAAAATGTGTAGAAGAGGAAAAAAAAGAACATGGAAGGGCCTTCTGAAAAACTGGCATAATCTCATAGCTCACTGAAGCAGCTAACGTGTGCAATGAAAATACAAAGTATTTAGGCTAAAGTAAAATATATTTTTTTACTGATATTCCCTCTGCAGTTGACTTTGAACAGGCCACTTCAGTGTGAGTGTGTCAGGAAGTCCATGGGACCCCGTGGGCTGAAAATTGTACCCATGGCTTTAACTCTTTTACCAGTTGAACCAAGAGCATAGACACAACATGACTTGGCTAGTGTTGCATGCAGACATTTACCTATTGTGAGTCAGCCTGCAGAGGAAGTACCATGTTAGGCTGCTTACCTAAACCATTTATATTTAGTTAAATGCCACTTACAATTGAGGCATGATACAATCGAGCATCTGAGGGTCTTGTTCAAGGACCCAATAGCAAGTGGTGCAGTGATTTTAATGCACAATCTTCCAATCAGAAGCCCATAACAAGCCACCACCAATTTACACACAACACAGGTACCTGTGTGTCTTTCTCATCAATCTCTCTTCATCCATACACAATAATGCAAGCTCATAATCTACTTTTAAACCACATTTCCAGAACTTAAATAGTTTAGGTGAAAACATACTGTACTTTTTTATTTCTATTTTTGAAAACCCCATTTCTCTCTAATTTGGTCACCTGTCAATTACCACCTAGCAGCAAACTGTTCTGTATCGCACAGCAGCTACCAAGCAGAGAAGGTGCAGCATGTGAACACATGCTTCCTCTGATATAGTATGTGAAGTCAGCTAACACTTGTGCCCTTCGATGTATGTGAAGCCAGCCACTGCATCTTTTTA
This sequence comes from Hassar affinis, assembly GCA_025674545.1. NCBI lineage: Eukaryota > Metazoa > Chordata > Actinopteri > Siluriformes > Doradidae > Hassar > Hassar affinis. The sequence continues at coordinate 1,469 of JAOVYV010143354.1, forward strand.
AAATGCTGCTCATGCTGCATTTCAGAGCGGCATAACATACAATGAGGACAGTGCAGTCTGCCTTATTCTATATGCATGAGCACACAGATGCCCACAACTGGCTAGCATCACTGTAATTGACAGGGGAAAAGAGTATGTCTCCCATGAAAGCACACAGCCAATTTTCTCCATTGGCTTCTAGCCACATACACCGATCAGGCATAACATTATGACCACCTCCTTTTCTCTACACTCATTGTCCTTTTTTCTCAGTTCCACTTACCATATATACATATTTTGTAGTTCTACAATTACAGACATTAGTCCATCTGTTTCTCTGGTACTATTTGGGTGATGGATCATTCTCAGCACTGCAGTGACTCTGATATGGTCATGCTGTGAGTGGATCACACACAGCAGTGCTGCTGGAGTTTTTAAACACTGTGTTCTTTTATTTTACACTCTAAGAGACACATCCACCATATTGCTCCACCCTGTAGATGTAAAGTTAGAGACAGTAGCTCATCTGTTGTTGCACAGTTTGTGTTAGCCATCCTCTAATCCTTCATCAGTGCTCACAGGATGCTGGTGACTGGACATTTTTGGTTGGTGGACTATTTTCAGTCCAGCCGCAACACTGAAGCTTTTAAAAACTCCAGCAGCACTGCTGTGTCTGATCCACTCACACCAGTACAACACACACTAACACACCATTACCATATATCAGTGTCACTGCAGTGCTGAGAATAGGCACTTTCGCACCATAGGGACATTTCTTAGTTCTTAGAACTGAGCCCCGTTTCGCACCGCAGGAACTGGGGACGATTGTAGTTTTTAGAACGGCTTGTATAGGGACTTTTCTAGCTCCTTCTTCAGGTTAAGTACTTTTCTCCGCGCATAGGGACTGAGTGACAGAAATGTGCCGTGATTGGTCCAGACACACATACCTGTTGACCGCAGCCACCATTTTTAAATATATTTGCGCACACCAGTAGCCATGTAAACAGAAGCTCTCGCAAAATATGGAAATAAACACAACAGACAAATGGAGTGACAGTGCTAAAGTCCAGGCTTTACTGAACCTGTATGTGACGGAGGAGGTACGCAGAGATTTTCAGTCGTCTAGGTGAAATTTAAAAATATTCGCTAGCATTTCATCTCAACTTGTTACATTAGGCATTAGCAAAGCAGTTTTGTGAAACAACTCAATAAGCTTAAAAAAAGCGTTTTTATTCTTTATATAATCTGTTGTAATTGGTAACATGTAAATAAAGGTTTGTGAGGAGACATTGTTGCTGTACTTCTTTTTGCATGTACTTGTACTACCGATATCACAAAGAAAAAGCGCACACACATAGTAAGTATTTGTTTTAATTTCTGCGTCAGAGGAATCCTGCAACACAATTTGACAGATTATCACTTTTTTTTATCATTTTCTTTGGGTTTTGCAGGGTTTACAGTATATAAAAGTAATGCTCCCTATGAAAAGTTTACAGATTTGGTTTACACCGCTGATGTTTACACCCAGTGAAACACACAACAAATAACTATGGTGTGAAATTCGTAAGTGGTTCCTTTAATAAACACAATGTGAATCATCCTGCTGTCTCATATCTGTGTTACAGTCAATTAGTTCTCAGCCACATGTTAAGATGATGCATCAGGCCGCATGCACTTTTTGAGAACAGCATGGACAGACAAGAATTTATATCGGTTTTCTCCAACACAGGCTTTAAACAGCAACACAAACTGAAACTTTCTTTGGACCTTGGTGGATTTTCCACCAGTCAACATGCACACAGGTGGCACACTGTATGGCAATTGCATCATCGAGATCCAAACTATATATATAGTTTGGATAAGTATATAAAGCAATAGACAGCTATGGAATCTTCTAGAGCTGTTTTCACAGTGTGAATGGCAAGTTAACACAATTTAGCAATTTTGGTTTAATAGTTGGACCTTGTGAGATAGGAAATCTCAAAGTCCCAAAGTTTGGGTTTTCATATATGAGCATTTCAAAGCTGTACTTTGACTACAAGAATTCCAGCAAAACCTCAAAGTTGTGATAGCACTGTGGTGAGGACATCAGTGTGAGGACTGTGCAACGTTCCCTCCAGGATCCCATGGGGGACCTACCAAGTACCAAGGACCAGTTTTTGTGGTTCTTCAGTGTATATGCCAAGTTTTTCTATACATTAAATTTAGGTAATATACCCAAATAGTATTTTAACTGTAGAACTAGTAGATGGAATAGGATACAAGCACAATAGGTGTTTCAGAAGAACTGTAAAAACAGAAATTAAGGTTAAGGTTAAGTTGAAGCTTTCTTTTCTGTAGCCTACCAAAAGCACCACAGTCTGATAACGAGCAACCTATGACATTTAAACAGCACTTTGAAGTGTCCACTCCAATTTCATCTCACTCTCACCAACAATGTCACTTAACTCTGCCTCACACTACACAATTGTTTTGTGTTCAATCATATTCAGCCTTAGTTCATGCCTCTAGCCACTGTTCATATTTTATCAAAAACATTTCAGGACAACAGGGACATCATAAAACATTAATGCTGATGACATGAATTCTGGATGATTGAGCTTACTGTGACCTGGTAAAGGAGTATCCCTGATCTAATCTGATATTTTTTTTCATAATTTTTAAAAATAAATCATCTCACACATATGCACACAATCACAAATTCTAAGCCAAAAAGAAAGCTAAGCACTTGGCTCTTATGAAAAAAGAGGAACATTTAGAGACTGGGAAAGGATCCAAACATCTCCTAAGATCTCTTTATGCTTTCATTTGGCAAACACTTGTGTTTAATGCAAGATCTATTTTTCAATTGTAGCCCCCCCCACATGCACCGCAAGCTTTTTGACTTCATATGAGCCATTCTGGTAGATGTCCTAGGTCTTTAATCATTTATCTAAGATGGATTTTTAACCTACTAAATCATTTTTTTTTCTTTTAATAAAATTTTAATTGGCAGTGTTTATTACAGAATACTGGCAAATATATACAGCAATCAGCCATACCATTAACCCCACTGACAGGGGAAGGGGAAGTGAATACCATTGATTTTCTCATTACAGTGGCACCTGTCAGGGGGTGGGATCTATTAGGCAGTAAGTAAACAATCAGTTCTCAAAGTTGAAGTGATGACAGCAGGAAAAATGGGCTGGAATGCTAAGTGACTTTGGCAAGGGCCAAACTGTGATTGCAAGACGACTGGTTCAGAGCATCTCCGATCAACAGGTCTTGTGGGGTGTTCCCAGTATGCAGTCATTAGTACCTAGCAAAATTGGTCCAAGGAAGGACAACCGGTGAATTGGTAACTGGGTCATGGGCACCCGGGGCTCATTGATGCATGTGGGGAGTGAAGGCTAGCCTGATTGGTCCGAACCCACAGAAGAGATTCTGTAGAACAAATTGCTGAAAAAGATAATCCTGGCAATGAGAGAAAGGTGTCAGGACACACAGTATATCACAGTTATATCAGAGCATATTGGGCTGAGTAGTTGCAGACCAGTCAAAGTAGTTATGCTCACCCCTGTCTACCACCAAAAGTGCATAAAATGGGCATGTGAGCATCAAAACTAGACCATGAAGTAATGGAAGAAGGTGGTCTGGTCTGATAAATCACTTCTTTTTTTACATTATGTGGACAGCCGGGGGCGTGTATGTCGAGTACCTGGGGAAGAGATGGAACCAGGATGCAGTATGGGAAGAAGGAAAGCTGGCGGAGACAGTGTGATGCTCTGGTCAATATTTGGCTGGGAAACCTTGTGGCATGGTATTCATGTGGATGTCAATTTGACACGTACCCCTACCTAGTGTGCACTACAACCCTGCAAAAATTGTTCAGAAATGATTTGAGAAACAAGACAAAGGTTCAAGGTATTGACTTGGCTTCAAAATTCCCCAGATCACAAACCGATCAAACATCTGTGGAATGTACTAGATAAACAAGTTCAATTTGTGGAGGCTCAACCTTGCAACTCGCAGTACTTAAAGGATCTGCTGCCAATGTCTTGGTGCCAGATACCACAGCACACATGCAGCGGTCTTGTGGAGTCCATGTCTTTACAGGCCACAGACAAAATTTCACAAAACTCAGTGCGCATTTAAAGAATGTGGTAGAAATGCATAGGGGTGTAAAGATACAGTCTGCTCACGATTCGATTCATGATACTGAGTTCACGATTCAATTTCCTTATGCTATGCTATTTCCTTGGCTATGTTTAGCTCGGTTTGTGACTCAAAAAGAGGGCGAGTTTGGAGTACAAAGCACATTTCCCACTCTCCAGTGATGACATGTGCTGTTAGAGTGGCATAGCTCTGTGTAGCCCTTGAAATCCACCCATCTGTGGTTATCGCTACACTGTCTGCCTCTTTGCATTGCGTTTGCTTTTGTTTAGAAGCTGCTAGGCTATTACTGAGGCTAAAGAAACTGTTGTGTATGAGAGCATGACATATGATGTGCTAGGAAGGGTAGAGCCCTCTGCTGTTCAACGAATGCTATTACATACATTAGATTGCATTATAAACAGAGCACAATGCACATCACCACATTTTTGCATCACTATGTATCATGGTACGATGTATCGTCACACCTCTAGTAATGAAGGATGTGCAATTTTGTGAAGTTTGAACCTTTATCACAAGATACTGTCTACTGAAGTGCTAGATTTTGCTTTTCACATTGTTCATTGGTGGCACTACTTCACAAATGAATCTTAATTACTTAGGCCAAGGCCAACTAGCATAAAAAGTTCATATTTTTTTTAGCTGTTGCCCAAGAAGTTCTTTAATCCTACACCAATTCAGGGGCCACTAGCACAAAGGGCAGAGCACACTTATAGACACAACCTTACATATCAGACACGTGGTGCTACAACCATACCAAGTTTCATGTGGATTGGTGTAGTCTATGATTAATAAAATAAATACGAGTAATATTACAAATGGCGTCTACAGCACTCTTAGAGAAAAGAAGTCCCTTAAGTGTTCTTCATAGTTAAGGATTCTCAGATTTCTGAAGTATTTTAATCCACCTTTTAATCATTATTCATAGTGATTAGTGACTATTTTCATGTTTCTAATTAGAATTATTTTTTAATCTTTGACAGTCTGTAAAAACTTCCTTTTCTGAATTAATATGTCTAGCCCTGTAGGTAGTCACTGGTCTGATGAGCTACCTTCAGCTAACTCATTTACATTAATGCATGAGATTGGATAAGCCTAAACAGAAGATCTGCTCCAGATGTGGCATTGCTTCATGTAAAAAATCTCCATACATCATCATCTCTGTTAGAGGATGTTTCTCTCTGCTAAAATACTTTTCTGGTTCTCTAGCCAGACTGTAGTCTGCCATTTGATTACACCTTCATAGAACTTAGCTGTCAAAGTGCTGTTCTCTGTAACAACTTTAACCTTCCATATTTTATTACGTTCCTTTTATTTGTTATGACTTTTCATATCCTCAGTTGGGATTGCCACATTTATCACCACTACTATTTTTCCTTCTAAAGTTACTAAGTTTGGTTAGTTACTAAGTTTGGTTTCCCCATCATTGTTCACATTTGGATTGGAAGTTTGTGTCCAAGCTAGTGTTCAAAGCAGAATTTTGAAGACAGACCATACCTACTTCCTCACTAACTTCCTATAAATTTCCATTTATCTCTTTGTTCTATTTCAGCATTGCATTGGACAAAGTATTGTGCCCACCACCTACTATACTCCCTATAACTACCCAACAGCTTTAGAGAGAAATAAAGCAGAAGCTGCCACAGAACTCCAGAGTTCTTCTTCTTTTTAAAGTTCTACAATTACCCTTTATGGCATTTTGCTGAGGTCATGGTTGGCAAACTATGGCAACAAGGCCCTGATCCCTATCACTTGGTTATGCCTCTTACTCCATGTGTGTACATGAGGCACCTACACTATATTGCCAAAAGTATTCACTCACCCATCCAAATCATTGAATTCAGGTGTTCCAGTCACTTCCATGGACACAAGTGTATAAAATCAAGAACATAGGCATGCAGACTGCTTCTACAAACATTTGTGAAAGAATGGGTCATTCTCAGGAGATCAGTGAATTCCAACTTGATGCTGTGATAGGATGCCACCTTTGCAACAAGTTCAGTAGTGAAATTCCTCACTACTAAACATTCCACAGTCGACTGTCAGTCGTATTATAACAAAGTGGAAGCAAATGGGAACAACAGCAACTCAGCCACAAAGTGGTAGGCCACATAAATGACACAGTGGGGTCAGTGGATGATGAGGTGCATACTGCTAAGAGGTCACCAACTTTCTGCAGAGTCAATCACTACAGAACTACAAACTTCATGTGGCCTTAAGATTAGCTCAAGACCAGTGCATAGAGAGCTTTACGGAATGGGTTTCCATGGCCGAGCAGCTGCATCCACGACTTCACCAAATGCAATGCAAAGTGTCAGATGCAGTGGTGTAAAGCATGCCACCACTGGACTCTAGAGCAGTGGAGACGTGTTCTCTGGAGTGACGAATCAAACTTCTCCATCTGGCAATCTCATGGATGAGTCTGGGTTTGACAGTTGCCAGGAGAACAGTACTTGTGTAACTGCACTGTCCCAAGTGTAAAGTTTGGTAGAGGGGAGATTATGTCATGGTGTTGTTTTTCAGGAGTTGGGCTCAGCCCCTTAGTTCCAGTGAAAGGAACTCTTAACGCTTCAGCATACCAAGAGATTTTGGGCAATTTCATGCTCCCAAGTTTGTAGGAACAGTTTGGGGATGGCTCCTTCCTGTTCCAACATGACTGCGCTCCAGTGCACAAAGCAAGCTCCATAAAGACATGGATGAGTGAGTTTGGTGTGGAAGAACTTGACTGGCCTGCACAGAGTCCTGACATCAACCCGACAGAACACCTTTGGGATGAATTAGAGTGGATCTACTTCTGGAGGAATGGTCAAAAATTCCCATAAACACACTCCTAAACCTTGTGGAAAGCCTTCCCAGAAGAGTTGCAAAGGTGCAAAGGGTGGGCCAACAACATGTTAAAGCATATGGATTAAAAATGAGATGTCGCTCAAGTTTATATTTGTGTGAAGCAGGCGAGCGAATACTTTTGGCAATATAGTGTATTAGTGTGTCCCAGGGCCTTTTTCAAAATCTACACCTTAGTTTTTGCATGGTATAATAGTCATATTTGTTTGTCATTTATTTTCTCCTCACATGAACCTGAGAATCAGATTGACAACCAGAGATGTCTTTGTCAACATAATGGATTCTCACCTACGGGAAATACTCTGTTTGTTTAGGAGAGGGGTGGTGCCTGGGTAGAGTGTGCAGGAGGCAGGATATGATGTAAAAAAATATGTTGTGGAAATCACACAAAAATAAATAACCATTACTTAGCCATTACTTGAATTTATCTGACAATTTCAGCATTGACCCTTACCACCAGAAGCTCTCCAATCTCATTTTCTCTCCAGTTAGACATTTTCATTGGTATCTTTGTGTAAGTGACACCACTTCTTCACCCTCAGTTGTTTATATTCTTCCAGTTTCATGCCAGTCATGTGATAAAAGTGTCAACACACTTGCTTGCTGTAAATTCTCAGGAGAATGACCGGCTCTGTTCACACAAAGGCCTTGGCTTTGTACTAGGGAGCTGGCAGGATAAATTCCATTAATTGGCCAATCCGGCTGATTCAGACAATTGTGTTCTCACATATGGCTCCTCCAGGTAATGTCTAGAAAAGTTCAGGGTTCCAGAGCATGTGTGAAAGCGCTACTAGTAACTTATCTGCTTCTGTCTTTACAAGCCTGTGGTAGTCATTTCCAACATCAGTCAGCTCTGTTAACTTTCATTGGTGTACGCATTCCATGGAGGTGTTTATTTACAGCAACACCTCATAGAATTAGCCACTAAGAGCACATGCTGGTAACTGGAATGCACAGTAGGATTGTGCCAGTTTGGCAGAAGTAGCAACTTCTCAGCATTTGTCTTCCATCAAAGAAGTAAGCCTCTGTTTGAGGCAGCGGGGTGCAATGTACTCTTCTACTTTGAAACTCTGTGGATGTTCTCTGCAAATGTGAAAAACAGCTTTTGATCTTTCTGAGAACACTGCTCATCTCATAAGGGTAATTTCTAGGTATGTTTATCATTATGGAGTCTTGTAATATGCTTAGGTATCTTCAACATACAAAATATGACAAGTATGCTAAAATCGTTGAAGAAAAGAAGAGGGTGAAGTGAGGCAATGCTGTCCATGTCTCTTTGCCTGTCTAGTTCTATTTCTGGAGAAAAATGTATGACTGGCAAAATGAGCAAATAAACCAACATTTCAAAGGACTGAAAATAAGCAGTGTCTGTAAGTACTTTGTTTATTTGACTGCAGGTTTGTTTGTTTTTTTGTTCGTTTGCTTTTTTCAGGAGACATCATCATCAGATCAAAGTGCACATTTGAGAGCCTTTTCTACACTGATCATTATTACATTTACTTAGAGGACCTTAGCAAAATGGATACCATTATGCACATCTACAGGAGATGGCGTGTTCCAACTTCCAAATGGCCGCTTAGAGAAACTACAACTCAATTTGCTCTGTTCTCAAAAAAGTTGACATAACATTAAAAGTATAGTCTCATATAGGGTAGCTCTGAAGTTTTATTGCAAGGTTGTTTTCTAAAATCAGAAAAAGCATAAAGATTATATGAGTCATGTATTTAACGTTCCTGTACACCAAATACAGATTAATCACAAGGATAGCACAGAATATTATTTACTAATCACTACTACAATATTTGCCATTATCAACACTATTTAGCAAAAAATGTTGGCTTTCTAATGAAGCACTTTGTTTTCTGTGGTTTAAGAGTAATGTCCACAGCATTCACTTAGAGCTGCAGTTGGTAAGACTGAGAAGAGTGTGGGCTTTATTTGAAAATTTTATTGAGCAAAATTTCCTTTCCCTTCCCCTCCCTCTCCACTGCGCCCCAGCACTGCCTCCACAGACCCTCGCCACTGAGGAGAATGCCATATACATGCAGGCTCATAACCATGGCAACTGACATGACCAAGTAAACAGCACACACGGGTAAGAACAAACATGAACTCCACAGAGCTCGATATAACACATTTTACAGTGACTTTCACCTGGCTATTCTTTAGCTAGAAACTTGGTCCTCAAATTACTACCTGTTAATTTAGAAATAAACAGTCTAACTTTGTGGGAAAAATAATGTTACAGGGATTCTGAAAGTATAGTAAGCTAATTTGCATAGGTAACATTTGCTAGCACATTATTTCAATAACACAGGTGGCAGCTCACTCAAAAGTCATGGTTGTTTATTCACCCTTGTGTTCAGAAGGCTCCTGAACCCACTGACGATAATGAGCTCGAGAGCCAGGGTTGCCAGATCCACCACAAATATCCAGCCCAAAGTCTGTCTAAAACCCACTCATCAGAAGCTGAAACTAGCCCAAAATTTAAGGTGTCACAGAATGGCAAATGAACTACCAGTTTACTACACACTGTGCACCTTCCTTTTGATTTCAGTTTTGATTAATAACTACTTCCAGTCTTAGTGCTTTTTTCTTCTTAATATTTGTGCTCTCTTCCTCATCTTTACCTGCAGCAAAGGGAGAAAAAGGGCATCTGTGGTGATGGCTTGAATTCACTGTAGTAGGTTTAATTCCTTTACATGTTTCCCAGCCTATACTTTATGAGGGTCAGCTGAGAAAATGAACATTCAACAGCAGCATTGCTGACTGCTAAAGCAAGAAGGGACAGGGCAAAGTTGCTCAGTCCTTCAAAATCTTTGTTATCTTCAGCATCTGTGTGTATTGCAACTTCTTCCCAGAAACCCTCAGTTTAACCATCTTCCTATGCACGATTTTTCACCGTTGTCTCCTTGGAAGTGAGAGAAGAAGCGATGATCATCTAACTTGCTTATCTGAATGCAGAACATTGTTTGGTGACAGAAATCTAAGAGCCTCTAGTTGTTTCATATTATTTAGAAGCCTCTTTGCCAACTCCAGCATGTAGTCCCTGTATTTGCTATTCAGGTCATGTAAAGCCTGATCACTTATTCCCCTTGATTTATTCAAAGTAAGATGGAACTGTATCTCAAAGCTGACAGTGTGAATGGGCAAAAGATAATCAGACAGGGTAACTTCCATGATGTCATTCCTGCTCTTGAATGTCTGTGACAACCCTATATGCTCAAGAAGAGCTTGACAGAATGCAGAGGTTTTGCAGGGTTGGCTGTGTCAAGTTGAAAGATTTCATCAATGTTGTTTAACCCTGGCACAATTGGATGAAGGAATCTGAAGTAGATTTAAATTTGTAAGTTTAAATTTGTCACTGTACATTTGGTAAAGCAACTCGGCAACATAGCTGCTCTCGCTGTCTTATTGTTAATTGGAAATGGGACTTCAGCTCCAGCTCCTCGTACTGCAAAAGGACATGGTTGTCACACTGACTGATGGCAAGCCACCTAGTGTCCACCAGTTGCAGTATTTTCAGAGGATTTCCACCTACCTGCTCAATCCTGCATATTTCTGTAGCCTCTGGGTGACATGTGAAACCATATAATCCATATTTTGGGGCAATTGTTGTGGTTGTGACCTTTGATGCACAGAGCTGTAGGGAATGGCGCACACAGTTGATGTAAATAATATGGGCATCCTAAAATTATGATCCTAAAATTTCTGCAGCAATGTGTTATTTTGTCCAGACATTGTATTACAGCCATCAGTCACAAGACCAATGAAATTTAGGACAGAACATGAACAAAGTGGTCAGAGAATCACCAGCTACAATATATAAAATTCCTGCAAAAGTACTAATGATTTGTGAGTGCTTCTTTCTACAGTATCTGATGACTACGCATTAGAGTTTTCTGGTTGTGACATCTGTGCTCTCATCAACAATTAGAGAGTATGGTCCACTCCCTCTATCTGCCAGAAAATCTTCATGTGCTACAGACCCAATCACTGAATTAATCAGCACTGTGCAATTTGTCCTGTGTAATCTAATCCTATTCTTGGAAATTTCTTCTACTACACATCCCAAATGATCCAAAAATGTTTTTTTGTCAAATAATGCTCTACCGTTTGAGAAAACAGCAGCTTTTTTGTCTTTTGTTTTTTTCTGTGGCAGCAAGGGAAACCAGGTCACTGTTTCACATTTGCTGTGTTTGCAAAATGTCTTTTTTTCTTGACATTAGGAACACTTTTTATCCAGTCCATCAACCCCTTTTTTTTCCTCTCCCAGTTCATGCAGTACCGTCTCCCGTATTTCCCCATTTACCCATCACATTAGCGGACTGTGATAGGCTGCCAGCTACCTTTCTCTTCATCCACCGTCTCTCTCTCTCTCTGGCACTCCCTATCAATTTCCTTCTCATGCTCTCCTCTCTCTTTTGTCATGCTCACGTTATGTTCTCCTTTTAAAAATGATTGGAATTCATCTTCTCTACTGTCGACTTGCACACATTCGCCCGCCTTCCAAATTAAGAATCATCAGTCACGACGTGGCCATCTCTAATGACATGATATTCAATGCACCACCCACTTTCTCTCTCCTGTCCCTCCCTCTTTCAGCTGTAGCCTACTTCCTGTCTGGTCTTAGGTCATCCTATTTAACACCCACATAAGTACACATTCACAAGACAATTCATGTTGTACTGTTTGTACTGAAAGTTTTTTTACAGCCCTGGTAAATTTTGAAAGTATCCCAAAAAATACATCGCGTGACCTTTGCATTTTGACCTGTGACTGCATTTTCAAGCCAATTTGAGCTAAAACTGTTGAGATTTTGATAATGAAAGGGTAGGGCAGCTGCCTACAGAGTGTGTAAGAGCAATGACTGACACTCCTCCTGGCTCTGATTGGATGTTTTGACTCCAGCCTGATTTTTGGGTGTGTTCACACTTGTCAGCTTTGGTTCGATTAAAATGAACCCCAGTGCGATTGCTGTGTTAGTGCGGTTCATTACAAGAAGCAGAGGTGTGGACTTGAATGTCATGACTTCGACTGGAGTCAGACTTGGGTCACAAATTTGACGACTTGTGACTTGACTTGCAAAAATGGGCAAAGACTTGTGACTCGACTTGGACTTGAACACCA
>JAOVYV010145957.1:0-13532 GCA_025674545.1 Hassar affinis
AGGTGCTGGCTCTTTGTTGGTACCTCGAATATTGAAGACTACAGCAGGGGGCAGAGCTTTCTCTTACAAAGCCCCACGGTTATGGAACAGGCTTCCAATTAGTGTTGGGGACTCAGACACAGTCTCAGTGTTTAAGTCTAGGCTGAAAACGTATTTGTTTAGTCAAGCCTTTTGTCTCTAGATCTTCTCTTAGGTAAAGGTGCAGATCTGGAGGGTTTGTAGGCATAAAGTTTTCTGGTAAATTGGGATGTTTGGATGCTGTCACCCCCACTCTCATAGGGTCATTCAGTTTTGTGGATGGTGGAGTGGCTGGTGCTTTATATCCCAGGGCTCCCTCATGTATGCATTAACTTCTGGCTCTCCCTTTTAGTTATGCTGTCCTAGCTAGACTTGCCAGACCAACCACACGTCAGTGTGATGTCATTCATTCAACCATAGTGCATCTCCAAACTCAACACCGGACTGCCTTTGTTGTCATAATAATAATAATAATAAAAACATTTTATTTGTATAGCGCTTTTCACAAATCTCAAAGACACTTTACAATAGTAAAAATCAGAAATAAAAAGCATAAAAACATGAAAAGAAAAACAATTTTTTAAGATTAGGATGCATCTAGTGGATAAGAAATAGTACTTATAAGTTAAAAGCCATTTTAAACAGATGCGTTTTTAAAAGTGATTTAAAAACGCATCTGTTTAAATGGCTTTTAACTTATAAGTACTATTGTCATATCAGGTAACTCAGCCATGTCACTATGGACAAGACACTACCAAACGTCACTCAGTACGTGGACTTTCCCACCAGAGAGGAAAGAACACTGGACCTGTTGTATGCTAATATTAAAGACGCATACAGTTGCTCCCCTCTTCTGCTTAGGTCAGACCAGAACTTGGTGATCCTCAGCCTGTGCTATGTGCTGCTGTTGAAGAGTCAGCCTGTGACCACATGGACAGTGAGAAGATGCATCAGAGGAGATTTATGAGGCACTGCAGGACTGCTTTGAGGTTACAAACTGGCCAGCACTCTGTGAGCTGCACAGAAAGGACATTGACAGGCTCACAGAATGCATCACTGACTACATTAACTTCTGTGTGACCACCACTGTCCATGGGTAACAAAGGACATTAAAGCTCTCCTTAACAATAAGAAGAGGATAACTATTAGGGAAGCTAAGAACAATTATAGGAGGTAGCTGCAGTGGAAACTCCAGCAGAATAATGAGGGAGGTCTGGACTGGAATATGGACCATCACTGGCTTTAAGGCCAGCAACAATAGATGAATGGAGGGCAGCATGGACAAGGCCAACAAGCTAAATCTGTTCTTTAACACTGCATGCTTCCCCTGTCCTGACTCCTCTGCTGCCATTCCTCAGCAGTCTACTCTACTCCCCCTCCCTCCACTTCTTAATAATAGCCTGCCCCTGTCCTGTGATAGCTCACCTCACACCTCCACCTCTCCCCCACCCATCACCTCTACAGTTAGTCTCACTGCTGACCAGGTGAGAAGAAAACTGAAGCGACTCTACACAAACAAGGCTGCAGGCCCTGATAGGGTCTCTCCCGGAGTGCTTAAAGCCTGTGCCACCCAGCTTTGTGGAGTACTGTACCATGTCTTCAACATGAGGCTGAATCTCCAGAGAGTCCCTGTGATTTCCCACATGATGACCCCATAGTCCAACCATTTCTGGACCCCCTCCAGCTCACCTATCTGCCCCGTCTGGGAGTGAAGGACGCCATCATCTACCTGCTCATCTGAGTCTACGCTCACCTAGACAAGTCAGCCAGCTTTGTGAGGGTCATGTTTTTTTACTTCTCCAGTGCATTCAACACCATTCGGCCTGCTCTTCTGAGTAACAAGTTGACAGTGATGCAAGTAGATGCCTGGAGGTGTCCTGGATTGTTGACAACCTGACTGGCAGACTACAGTATATATGCCTGCAGCACTGTGTGTCTGACAGTGTGGTTGGCAACATTTGAGCCCCACAGGGAACTGTCCTCTCTCCCTTCCTCTTCACCTTCTACATCACGGACTTCAGCTAGTGCCATCTTCAGCTAGCCAGAGACGTGCCATCTTCAGAAGTTTTCTGATGACTCTGCAATAGTTGGATGTATCAGCAGGGGTGATGAGGATGAGTATAGGGTGATGGTGAAGGTGAAGGTCGCATGGTGTGAGCTGAACCATCTGCAGCTCAACATGACAAAGACAAAGGAACTGGTGGTGGCTCTGAGAAGGCACCGGTGACCCCTGTGTCCATCAGAGGGGTCAGTGTGGACACTGTAGAGGACTACAAATATCTGGAAGTACTTACTAACAATAAACTGGACTGGGCTAAGAACACTGATGCCCTATACTGGAAGGGCCAAAGTCGTCTCTATTTTTTGAGGTGCCTGAGGTCCTTCAACATATGCTGGACTATGCTCAGGATTTTCTATGAGTCTGTGGTGGCAAGTGCTGTCCTCTATGCTGTTGCATGCTGGGGCAGTAGGCTGAGGGCAGCATATGCCAATAGACTCAATAAATTGATCTGCAAGGCCGGTGATGTTGTGGGAATGGAGGTGGACCCACTGAGGGCAGTGTCGAAGAGAAGAATGCTGTCTAAGCTGCAGGCCATTATGGACAATGGCTCCCATTCCTCTCTATAACACCGTCATGAGACATAGTAGCACATTTAGTGCAAGACTCATCCCACCGAAAAGCATCACAGAGCACCATAGGAGGCCATTCCTTAATGGGTGACACTATGGTTCATCTGTCCAATTTATTATGTGTGCAATAGTTCAGAGGTGTAATAATTTTAATTTGAAATATGTTCCATATTTATACTTACTATCACAGCCACTGCCTTTTACTGTATTCATAAGAAATGTAGTGTACATATACATATCGCAAATTTCTCCTTCAGTTTTAAATTTTGGTTTTAAATTATTAGAGTGTTTATTCTTTATTCTTTTATATAAATAGTTGCAACTACAACAACAGTAATGTATGATCAATAATGTATTCCTGATTCTGATTCTAAAGCACACCACCACTGCAGTCTAGAGCAGTAGAAGCATGTTCTGCATAGTGATGAATCACGCTTCTCTGTCTGGCAGTCTGATGGACGAGTCTGGGTTTGGCAAATACCAGGAGATTACATGTCTAACTGCATTGTGACAAATGTCAAGTTTGGTGGAGAAGGGATAATGATATGGGATTGTTTTTCAGGAGTTGGCCAAGGCCCCTTAGTTCCAGTAAAAGGAAATCACATCAAGAGATTAAAAAAAAAATATATATATACTTCCAACTTTGTGGGAATAGATTGGGGAAGTCCCTTTTCTGTTCCAGCATGACTGTGCCCTGGTGCGCATAGCACCCGAGAGCTGCAGGTCTTTATTGTGACCTCTCAATTTCCTTTGAGAACATCATGATCGCACCTTCTTCAGAAGCATGTAGCCTTGGAGTGGTTGTCGATGATCAGCTCTTTGTCACAGCTCATGTTGCTAACCTGACCCGGTCATGCAGATTTCTCCTTTAGAACATTTAGAGAATTCGACCATTTCTCTCAAGGGAGGCCACTCAGGTACTTGTTCAGTCATCTCAAGACTTGACTACTACAACTCCCTCCTAGCTGGCCTTCCTATGCATGCCATCAGGCCTCTGAAAATGATCCAGAAAGCTGCAGCTGAACTTGTACTCAACCTTCCCAAATTCAGCCATGTCACGCCGCTGCCGCACACCATTCACTGGTTTCCTGTAGCAGCTTGCATCAGATATAAAACCATGATGCTGGCCTAAATGCCAAAAATGAAACGTAAGGTCCCTAAAGACAATGTTTGGCAGAGTTTCACAGTCATGTCCCGTTTCCGACTCTCAGCTCACAGGTCATGTGCTAATTGTTTGTTAATTGTTACTTGTTTGTTAATTGTCTGCTGCAGTTTTACTGTTTTAAGTAAAGGTTTAGTATAATTCCTAAGCCTTATTAGCATCCTGATCAGTTATTTAAAGCTTTTTTCTGCCAATTCCATTCAGTATACCTCTGTTTTTCTCGTTTTCTCTGTTTTACATGTTTCTCTGTATATGGCAACTACTGAGGAACACACACTCTCCAAGCTTCATGGGGATCTTGACAAGCTAGGCTGTCAGATCCAGCGTCTCTTGAAGCAGCAGGTGGAGCTCCAGCGGGAGAAGACGAGGCTTGAGTCCACCTGTGATGCCTCCTATGCAGCCATCTCCACTCCAGCTCCCTTGCCTTAGTGGCACACGTCAACGGCCATCTTCACTCCTGCTCAATGCAGGGAGCACCAGTGTGGCCGTGGGAAGCTGAGGTCATTGTCTCCTCCACCACAGCCAGTCTTCACCTCTGCCAACCAGTTTGAGATGCTCAGCTCTGGGCCCTCAGCTACACCAGAATTGGCTCTGAAGGCTAAACAGGGCGGTGTTCTGATTATTGGAGACTCAATAGTAAGACACTTAAAAGTCACAGGCACTAAAAGTAATGCTACTGTGTCTTGTCTCCCAGGTGCTCGTGTCTTGGACGTTGCTTCCTGTGGCACTACGGCAGCATGATTAGTTCAGCAACATGGTTCTCCATGTGGGAGCGAACGACACAACATCTCCGCCCACCGCAGTGAGGTCCTGAAGAAGCACTACCGCTCGCTTCTGAACACCACTAGGATGAAGACAGACGCCAGGATCATTGTCTCTGGACCCCTGCCCATCTACACACAAGGATGCGAGGCATTCAGCAGGCTCTTCAGTTAGACTTGGTGTGGCACCATTGGCGTGGAATACGTCGACCTCTGGGAGTGCTTTTGGGAGCATCCTGCCCTCTACCACTGAAATGGTCTTCACCTCAATCCTGTTGTACGCCAGCCATGACTGACCTCACTCAGCCACTGGCGTCTGTCTTCACCCAACACCGCAAATCAGGCAAGTAGAGCTTTTGATATTGTGTCCATTTACCATGGCAAGTTTATGCACAAATGGTAGCAAAATGTATGTTGCAATTAAAATCAATCTAAGTCAACCTTTTGATAACAAGAGCAATGGTAAATTAAGTCTAGGGCTTCTAAACATTAGATTACTTGCATGTAAAACTGTAATTGTAAATTAAATAATTACAGATATGTCTTAGTGCACTTTGTTTAACTTCGGCTCGAGCCGAAGTTAAATGCAAATTAATGAAATGCAAATTATTATTTCTCATTTCATGTAATTTTCTCTGTTTTTCTTTTGATATTCTATGTGGCACTGTTAAAATAAAGCTGGCATAAAATTGAGATGTTTCATTTATTTTTTTGTTATGAAACTTTTAAAGTCAGAGGGGGATCAAATACTTATTTCCTCCACTGTATGTTGACCTTGCTGCACCAATAACTTTTTTATACCTCAGGAGGCTCTCTTTCCATGCTGTCTGAAATAATACCAGTTTATTGTGGCACCATTTACATTCTAGCCTGCTTTAAGGCATGTGTGTGGTTGACATACCAAGGTGCTAGCTTTTTCTCTCTAATTATTTTTTTCTTTTAAGAGGAGCTACAATATCCAGAGTATATCGAAAATTTGACTCTAAGCTTTCAGTCACTAGGTCTAGTTCTGTGGTGTTAGATGGCGATCCAATCATACTTGATAATTAATAAAATAAAATCAATAAAATTTTGTGCAGTAGGAAAACTGAGTTGCACTACTCACCGCACGCACTCACAGAGGCACTCCTGGTGCAAGTATCGTCAGAAGGCCTGGAAGGACACGTGGCTATGGCATGGCCGGAACCTCCACAGTAGTAGCACAGGACATTGCACAGAAGTCCTTTTTCCTGTATTCTCAATTCTGCACTGAGAAGATTTCTTTACCTTGAAATCTGAGAAGGGAACTATTTTGATATTCTACAATAAAAAAAAAAAGCTCTGGCTAGGTTTAACTCCTCATCATCCTGTCCTAGACTGAATCTAATGCAATTAAACGTGGTTCATAGAGCCCACTTGTGTAATGCCAAATTAGCCCAAATCTATCCCAAAGTAAAATCCAACTGCCCTCACTGCGGAGGAGATCCGACGACACTCTACCACATGTTTTGGTCATCCTGTATGTTGAGAAAATTTTGGGATACTGTGTGCTCTTCTCTTTCTTCTGCATTTAATAATCAGCTAAGTCAGTGCCCTCAATTAGCCATCTTTGGTATTCCTACTGATGCAACTCAATGGAATTCCTGAGAATTGGACAGTATTACATTTACCCTTCTGCTCACAAGAAGACAAATTCTTATTAGTTGAAAATTCCATTTTCCTCCCATCTTACTCTCTTTGGTTGAAGGGTGTTATGTTCTTTTTGCACCTTGAGAAAATAAAATTTAGTCTGAGGGGTTCAACTGACAACTTTTATAGATGCTGGTCACCCTTTATATCAATTTTCAAATCCCTTGCACGGCTCCCTATGGAGGACTCGAATAACCTTAAGTACCACAGTAGCAAATGTACTGTGATATCTTAAAGGGCATAAAATAATAAAGTACAAATTCTGGAAATTTAGGCTGTAGTGTGTAAGGTAAACTGTGGGTTGTTGAACTTACAGTGATTTTGTTTTGAAAAGGATTTTTGTGAAGTAGACAAATATCTGCTATTATTTTAATCAAATGGCCAATTTTTTTCAGGTGAGCCAAACTGAGACAAATACAAAAGATTTTATACAAGTGTCAAGCTCTCCAAGAAAATTGGGCAAGCAAAGCCCCTCCTTGCTGCAGCCATTTTTTTTCATTAAACAGCTGGAAAGAACAATACTGGAATGTAGCGAACAAGTGATATGATTATATTTGTATATTACAGATAATGCCACACATGTCCTCTGCAATCTCTGGCCTAATCTCTGACTATCTAGGACCAACCATAGAGAGAGTCTTTATTTTATAGAGTCTTTGATTATGGATAATGTTTGTTGCAATCTGCCTCACGAACATTCATGAATATCTCACGTTAGCAGAGTACCTGTACCTGAAGCCATATCAGTTTGTACCAGTCCGAGCATGGTCATCACTGAATATAAATACTGACAAGTCATCGATATCTTTTTAACAAATGTAACAAATAATGTGGCAGCAGTGCACTGCAAAAAAAATCATGTAGACACAGGACCAGTAATGGTCACATCAAACACCAGAATGTTGTTTAACGTTGTGTTGATCTGTGCTGAGGAGGGCTGAAGTAGTCCTTTTATCTCGCCAGTGTGTGCTAAACTCAATCATCAAAATGGCCACCAATAGATGCGCTTAGTTAGATGGGCCATGTGGGAGTTGTAGTCCGGGCTTGTAGTTCTCCCACTCCAAGCCTCTGGCGCCCCCTTGTGGACATGGATATAACAGCTATTGGACCTTTTCTGTCTATTTAACTGTGTTTATGCTGAAAGAGGCAGTTTTATTCTGGATTCCACTGAGGCCTGGATAAAACTGTCCTTTTGAACTGATTAGTCACCCTTCAGCTAAGAGGGTATATGTTAATCTGTTATTTTAAAGTTTGTGTAATGCTTTTTTTATTTTTGTCTTGCAACAGATTCATACCTTCTGCTATTTAATCTTTATTTAATTTGCTTACATTTTGTTTGAAAGGCACATTTTTCTCTTTCTTATTTACAAATGACAAAATTGAAAGAGGCCACACTCTATCAACAGCCGCCGGTGAGATCAGTGAGGGGGAGGCTCCATCACCCAGAGTACTTCAAAGTGAACAGACTAAAGTGCCAACACATATCAGAGGGCCGATTTAAGACCAGATAGTGGCACATAACCTCATACAGACTCAATACATAAAGGTCACTCAGCATAGAATCAAGGGTATGCTTAAAGTATTCACAGTTGTTCCATCTGCAGATGGAGAAGTTGAATCTCTTTCAGACAGTGTAATGTAAACTGTAATATACATGCTCTTGCCTTGTCTGCATTGCCTGGAAAGGTCCTAGAGGACAATCGATCTGCTCCTCGCAATTCAATTGTCTTAAATGCAGTTTCAGAAGTGGTGGACTTCTTCAAGAATTTTTTAGGAAAAGTAGTATTTTGCATGTATTTTGCATTAGGCTCCTCAAAGCTCCCAGGGTGGGTCTTATTTGCTTCTGCAGAATATATTGGAAAAAGAACTAAGCTCAATCATGTGGCAGCATGACTGAGCAATGCATGGCAATGCATAAAATCAGGTAGATATGGATAAGAGCTTCAGTTAGTCTTCACATTAAACATCAGAATGGTAAAAAATGTGATCTCATTGATGGTATGGTTGTTGATGCCAGACTAACAGGTTTGAGAAGATTTAGAGGCTGGTCTGGAGTTTACACAGAATGGTAGGATAAGAATATTGTACATGAAATAGATCAGAAGAGAATTACCAGACTGGTTTGATCTGAAAGAATGGTTGAACAGAAAACATCTTGCAACATGCATGTCAAAACAAATGAGGCACAAGATATAATCAAATTAGATTTCACCCCTTTCTAAAAGCCAAGAAAGTGAATCTGTGGCTACAGTTGGCACATTCTCACTGAAACTGGACAATTAATATGGAAAAATGTTGACTGATCTGATGAATCTTGATTTCTGTTGTGATGTGTAGATGATAGGGTAAGAAAAAGACAGCAGCAGCACAAATTCCAACCTGTTTTGTGTCAACAGTCTGAACTGCTTCTGGTTGTATACTAGAGTGGGGAAATCTTTTTATCAGTTGTGACGCAGACATATCAACGTTTGCCAGAATTTTAAAGGAATGTTTCCTGCCCTGAAATGAGGCTGTCCTACCCATTATTAGTATGAGGTTCTTAATACAATGGTTGGTGGATTTATATATACATTTACATTTATATTTAGGCATTTAGCAGATGCCCTTATCCAGAGCGACTTATATATACATACAGTATATACAGTATGAACTAGCAAAATCTGGAAGATGAGGTGTTTAGAGTAACTCAAAATCTATGCTAAATACTACTACAGAATGTTGTGTGTGTGTGCGTGTGAAGACAGGCACTGTTTGTACTACCGTTAATTTACATGGCCCCTATTTTCCTACCACAAGCACTTTTTAGTGCATACCGTTTCCACTTCATTTCTACAGCAAGTTTGAAAGGGATAATTCGATACAGCTAGAAAAGATCATGGCCACTCTTCAACCAACTAGCTGTGCACTCACCTTCAGCAGTACAGAGGTTAGAGAGACCAGCTCACCTGGCCCAGATAATATCAGTGGTCGAGTGCTAAAGCACTGCGCAGAACAACTTTGTGATGTTTTTTCAACCCTGTTCCAAAGCTCCCTCAACAGCTGTATAGTTCCACAGCTGTGGACACACATTATTAACCAGAGTGCTGGTTAATAATGCCTATGCTGATCTACTACATATATCCATTGGCTCTCTTCAGAGCTATGTCCTCTCTCAGTTGCTCTTCATATTATACACTGATGACTGCAGATCCACTCAACCCAATTCCCTCCTGGTCAAGTATGCTGACGACACAGTTCTTCTATGCTTCATAGTCCCATGGTTCAGTCCTACAGGAGTTTGTTGACTGGTGTGATAAGGCATGCCTTGAGCTGAATGTCAGTAAAACTAAGAAAATTTTGATAACCTTCTCCAACAAGCAACTGATGCTGGCTTCATCTGCCACTACCTCAATTCATGGCATGCCTGTTAAACGGTGGATGAATACAAATATCTAGGTACCATCTTTGACAGACATCTGAAATTCTCAACTAATACGGAGGAGATTCTCAGGAAATGTCATCAGAGTCTGTACCTCCTTAAGAAGCTTAACTCCTTTGGTGTGAGTAAAAACATCATGCAGACATTTTACTATTCATTTATTGAAAGTATCATCACCTTTTCCATCACCTGCTGGTTCTATTCAACCAGCCTCTGAACAGGAATCACCTGCAGAGGAACATCACGATCTGTGGAAAAATGATTGGACTGCCACTAAGGAATCTGTCCTCAGTGTACGAACATCTGACACGCAGGCTAGCATACCGGATCACCCAGGACTCCTCCCATTTACTTTGCGTTTGAGTGGCTGCCCTCAGGTCGCCGGCTTCGCTGTCCAAGACACAATGGAGAAGGATGACCTTTGTACCCAGAGCCATGCAGCTCCTCAACTCATAGTCCCTCCATTCGTATACTACCTAATAATATTAGTTGGACTGATACAGACTTTATTATTGTCATCATATGCATATGCACACACATACATGCACAAACATGTACACACACTGCACCTACTATTTGCACAATTTGCGCTAATTGTATATACTTAATGCTTGGTCACTTATATCTTATTTGTATTATTGACTTGTATTGCATCAGGCTTGTGCTATACAGATTAAAAAATATTGATTGCACTATTGGTTAGTTTTTATTTATATTTTATTATTTAATTTATATTTGTACATCCATATGTTATTTGCTCTGTGTGTTCACAATTGCCCCTTGGGGATGATTAAAGTTTTCTGAATCTGAATCTGAATTATCCTCAAGGACCCTGACCCTGCCAAGCAAAGCATAATTGAGGTGGATGCCTCAGATATACCCTTACCTAAGTTATACCCCATGGCCTTCTTTTCCAAGATGTTGATTATCACAGAAAAGAAATAGAGCATTGGCAATCTTGAGTTTTTAGCAGTTCAAATATCTCTGATGGAGTGAATTAGTGGTTCCAAGAACACAAACGCTGATGCTTTGTCTCACATACATCCCTGTGAACCCAGGAACCCCAGTGATGAGACCATCCTACCCCCATTCCAACTTCATCTGAGCTATTGAGTGGGCTATTTACTGTAATACCAGACCACCAATGTCATGTCACCAGCCTTATGTCCACCTGTTAAAGTCTATATACCAGTTTCGTTGTGGGTAAGATTATCATATTGGTGCATTCTAGTCTAGCCACAGGTTTCTTTGTCACACTAAGTACCCTTTATATTCTCAGAAATAAGGCCATGGCCAAGGTATCGTGCACACTGCTCATCATGCTCATGCCCATTTCTCAATATCCTTGGCACATTGTTCTTGCTTTTATCATGGACCTCACTTCATCTCATGGTAACTATACAATCCTCAGTATAAAAGAAATGAACAAAGGTCAGATTTTATCTAAACAAAGTACCTTTCCCACAGATACAGATTTTGTTTCTTAGCTTTACCTCAACTGAGGTATTACTGCTCATTATTTGTAATTGTCCTGGCCTGTCCTCCTGTACCCTTTCACCTCAGTTCAAGCCTGAAGTAACCTCTTCTTAAAGTTACTAAACTTTGCATTGTAATCAGTTACTAATTTATTAATTATTATACTTCTTTATATCATTGTTAAGATGTAATAAATCAGCATATCTCTTAAATTGTAGATACACAAAGAATAAACAAACACAGTCACTCACTATTGATTTGAGAGTATATTGCTTTGATATTTTTTTTTATTTCTAAGTAAAGAAACCAGAGTGAAAATGAATTATCTTAATTAATAATCTACAAACAAACATATGGTATACGGTCAATGGTTAACTACAGACATAATCCGTCATCTTATCTAGGATAGATGAGTTCTAAGCACTGGCAATCAGAGTAAAACATATACAGAATTAATGGGTAAAGTATCTAATGAGTTTTTACAGTGCAGTGAGAGGAAGTGTCCCAAAACTACAGAATAAGAATTTCATTGTTGTGTCTTATTTACAGATTACTTAATATATGGCATATTAAAGAAGATTCTAATGCTAACAATGTGAAATGCTCTGAACAGGATAAGCCAAATAAGATAAGGTGTAAAGTGATGTAAAATGTACATAAAATAAATAAAATAAAATATATGCCATTAATAATTGTTTTAAAATAATGAATTCATCAATTCATGGTTGGCAAAATGTCTTCTTTGTTGACATCCTTGGTGAAAATGAAAACTGAAGATAAATCTAAATATGATTAATAAATATTAATGATGAATATTTGTAAGAACAATGTAACTAAAATCTAACAACTAAGCCTCATCAGCTGTTTAGTAGATATACCCAAACCTCACACATTTGGTGGTCTTTTTTTCTGTTTTGTTCTTTGACCACTTCTGTGTATTTAAGATGTATTTCTGATAAAGTTTATTGTTTTTTTGCAAACATTGTAGTGTCTGGCCTTGAATGTTCCTTTAGAAATACACAGAGGGTCCGACAAATGGTTTTGATTTTAAACAAAAGAATCTATACATTGAGGGGGTTTTGAGTCCTTTCCTCAGTATATAAGTAACCCAATGCCCCCCCCCTTTTTCTTCAGAGTACGAGTTTGACTTCTACGTGCTCTCCAGGTGTTCCCGGGGCTTGTCGATACTTGTCTGATTCTGTTATTATTTTAGATTTGTATTAATACATTTCTTTACAAAGAAGAAGATGGTGTCAGCAGAGTTCATTCCTACAGTATGATGAAATATGCAACAACATTCACTCATTCTGAATTTCATGTCTGCAACACGTTCCAAAACAGTTGGGACAGGGGTGTGTTTACCGCTCTGTTACATCACCTTTCCATTTAAGAACACTCAATAAGCTTTTGGGAACTGGTCAGACGTGTTTATTGAGTGCAGCCTCGGTAAACGAGGCCGGTGCGGTCTATGTATTCCCTTTCCTTGCTTGTAAATAGTTTAATAACCTCACCGCGTTCTGTTACTTATCTTTCACTTACTAACCTGCGGTGTCCCAGTCCTCTCTCTCTCCCTCTGTCTTTCACTGCCTCTCTCTCTCTATCTCATTCTCTCTTCACGCTCACCCGGGTCTGCGTCTCCAGTTGCACCTCGCTTCTCCTCTCTTCTCCATTCCACTCACTCTCTCCTCTATCTCTTCTTGTTCCTGCTTCTCCATTCGGGTCAGCTGTCTTTCCCTTCTGTTCCTCTGCACTGTACTTTGTTTCCTCCTCCTCAGTAGTTAGGGGCTTATCTCGTTCCCTGCCTCTCCAGTGTGCCTTTGTCTGCAGGTCCACGGTTCCGTCCCGTTTTCCCCGGCCTGCCTGCCGCCTGCCTGCTTCCTGCCTGCCGCCCTTGCACACTCTTTCACCTGCTCCATCTCACTTTGTTTCAATAAACTGCCTTTTATCCACATCTATGTCTCCTCAACCTCCTTTAATAGGATTCATAACAGTTTGTTTAACACTTAAGTTTACTACATAATTCCTTTCAGTATTAATTTACAATGTAATATATTTTATATATTCTTACCCTGCTGATGGGTCAGTGTCCACTGCAATAAGATAATGTATATCCCTGTGCAAATTATACATTTGAGTATCTGCTTAGGGAGAGACACAATATGAACAACAGTTGATAGGCTTTTAAAATGTATAAAAGGAACTGTCATTTTCAATTGTGAGAATTTACAAAAGATGTTGAATAATTCTTTTACATTACATTACATTACATTACATTGCATTTAGCTGATGCTTTTATCCAAAGCGACTTACAAGAGTAATTAAATCACATAGATTTATGGTACACATAACTAGGGCCAGAGGGAGGCCAAGAGCTTTTTAGAGTGGGAAGGGGTTAGAA
>JAOVYV010146155.1:0-13531 GCA_025674545.1 Hassar affinis
GTTTGCAAAGGGTATGAATAATTTTGGACATGCCACTTTTTGTTCAAATGTGAATACAAGCTGAGAAATATTTTTTTTCACAATGATGCCTCTTGTACATCATCGTATTATCTCCTGGGGGATGCCTGTGTTGTTTTCGGTCAAAAATAAAATTGCTGGTTGAATAAAAGTAAATTTAAGTCAAAATTTGACAGGGGTATGAATACTTTTGGGCATGACTGTATATACATATACACACTGTAGGGCGCATGGGGAACTCTGGATGGACCCCACTAGGGACCAAGCCATCAAAGAGTGGCCGATCCTGTTCTCCAATGCTGTTAGGGCTCGGGACTGTTAGAGGGAATTGGGATGCAGTACCCTCCGCAACCTCTGGGGTCACCAATAGTACTACAACACGTCAAAGGAAAAAAAAAAGAAAAGAAAAGTTAAGAGTAAAGGGGGAAAAGAAAAGTAAAGAAAAGAAAAGAAAAGAAAAAAAAGAAAACAAAAGGAAAAGAAATATATATTTTTTCGTTGTCCTTTTACAAGAAGATTTGAGTTTATTTGCCTTTGTTTGTTTTGTCTCTCTTTTCTTCCTCCCCTTGTGTTTGAGTCTGCTTATTGCAGCACTTGTGTTTGCCATTTACCACTGGTTATAAGGCATCCTGCTCCCAACAGTTGCCAAGCCCCGCTTAGCTTACCCTGATTCTGTGTAGAACACACTTCCTTGTTAAAAGACCGTCAAGGAATTCCCAAAGATTTCCCTTTGGTGGGTGTCCCCAACTGTGCCAAACGATGAATCAGAATAAAGTAGGAGAATAAAGGCAGAATCTAGAGATATTCTCCTTGGTCCACTTATTGAGGAGAGGCTTCCAGAAAGAAGAGGCCTAAAGAGGGTTTTGGGTGATTGGATTTTATACTCTGTAGGTGCTAAACATCTGAGAAGACAGTTACTAATAATAGCAGCCTTATGACTGCAAGTTCCTGTTGTCTGCACAATAGCTGATGCTGATACTAAGAACACTAAGGACACATAGTTACTATCTAAACACAGCAAAAGATCATTTAACAAAGTGTTAATGATGGGCTGTGCACACTTGTGCAACCAGGTTATTATAAGTTTTATTTTCTTTTTTCCATAAATCATTTAGGTTGTTTTTCACATTGATCTCTCCCAGTATCAATGCCTGAGACTGCTCTTGTGAGAGAATGGGCAAATCCCTATAGCCATACTCCAAGAAAGCCTCCCCAGAAGAGAGGAGGTTATTATAACACCAAAGGGGTAACTAAATCTAGACTGGGTTGTTCACCATGTACATATGTGTGTTATGGTCATGGTGTCCACAAACCTTTGTAGTATACACCAATCAGCCATAACATTAACACCACTGACAGGTGACATGAATGAGACTTTGCACCTGCCAAGGTGAGGGGTATATTAGACAACAAATGAATAGTCAGTTCTTGAAGCTGATGTGTTGGAAGCAGGCACAAAGGTCAAGCATAAAGATCTGAGTCACTTTTGACAAGGGCCACATTGTTATGGCATATATGCATATGGAGTGATTGAAAAATCTACAAAGGGCACAGGAGCATAACAAGTGGACCACAGAACAATGTAAGAAGGTGGCCTAGTCTGATGAATCATATTTTCTTTTAGATCATGTAGACAACCAGGGGTGTGTGTGTCATTTCACTGGCAAAGAAATGACACTAGGATGCAGTATTGGAAAAAAGTATGTGAGCAGAGGCATGGGAATTTTATGCTAGGAAATTTGGGTTTGGGCATTCACGTGTATATTACTTTTACATATACCACCTACCTAAACATTGTGGCAGAACAAGTACAAACCTTCATGGCAATGATATTTCCTACTGGCAGTGACCTCTTTCGACATGATAATGCACCCTGCCACAATGCAAAACTTGCTCAGGGATGGATTGAGGAGCAGGTATTCAAGATGTTGAATTTGTGTCCAAATTACACAGATCTTAATCCAATTGAGGATCTCTGGGATTTTCTGGACAAACAAGGCTGACCTATGGAAGCCCCACCTCACAACATAAAGGATTTAAAGGACTTGCTGTTAATATGTTGGTGCCAGATACCACAGCATACCTTCAGAGATCTTGTGGAGTCCATGACTTAAAAAGTCAGAGCTGTTTTGGCCACACAGGAAGACTTAAACAATATTCGTCAGCTGGTGCAAATGTTATGGTTGATTAGTGTATATACAGTATAGGCAAATTTCGGTCAAATATTTGTCTAGACATACATTTTGGAGTTCCTCATGGCTATTTCTTATTTATCTACAGCTCTCCTATTTCAAAGGTCGAAACTCTCTGTAAATATACTTAGAAACATATCGAGATGTCGCTGGACAAGTTATGGTAGTCTAGTGAAACCTCAGCTAAGTTAATCAAGAACACCAAAACTCAAGCAGCAGCTGCCAAACAACAGAGCCAGACCCAAGATGGCCAGTGCAGGATGGCAGATTCTCTGTTTCCTCAGATTGTACAGGAGGTTTCTGTGAAAATAGCAAACATCCTCAAGCTTGAACTAGTCTTCCCCTCTGTCAAGAAACTATAGGCTGATGTTTGAGATTTTACCAAAGAATCCATTAAGCTGAATCAAGGACTAGCTCAATCAAGGAGCTAAAAATCTCCCATTTATAGCCGATGAGGTCATAAAAGATTTATTTGGACAATTTGTTTTGGTTAAAGGGACATTAAACAATGAACCCTTAATATTGCCTAATGTCTATGCTCCAAGTGTTTTTTGATGTAAACCTTTTCATGATGGTATATAGCAAGTTGAGTGGCTGGTCTTGTAGCATTCTAAATGAAAAGAATTAGCATATTTCTCCTCTTTGCATCAACCATTATCAAGACTATCTTCTCATGTGCAGTAGCATGGTAGATAATATTACAGATTGCTCTATTGGAGATATTGTGATCTATGATCATGCCCCAGTATATTTCAGTATATTTATTATATAACCATACTAATGCAAAACCTCTGTCATGATCTTGGTGATTTCCCACTTGCTTGATTAAAGATCCTCAGTTTATTACCTATATCACAAATGAACAAAATATTTTTCTGTCTATCAACAACGCAGATTCTACGGATCCCATTCTGATATGGTAAACTTTATATATGCTATAGGGTTAATAATTTTTTTCATTGCCCAAAAAAACAGAAGAGAGAGCCTGGCCCAGATTAACACTTAATGTTGACTGTAGCTCAATTTCACAAACAAAGGAAAAAGTCTTTGCCCTTGGCCACCACCAAAAGGAATTGCCCTCTCTATTGTAAAACTGAAGCAAATGCCAGTAAGTTAGTAACCAGAAATAAAACAGAGCATGAACAATCTATACGTGACTAAGTTGAGTTTCACAATAATCACTTAGCACCTGATTTAACTGAACAGTAATGAAACAAAGACAAAAGCTTCTCTGGAAAACTTCTCCAGATGAAGTTTCTCTAGAAAGGTCCAGACTTTCTCTAGAAAGGTCCAGACTGAAAGTTAAGGGACGTCAGAGGAATCCAAAAAAAGTCAGAGCATCTTTTCAACGTGAATTTAAAAAGGTAAAGTGCATTTCTCATGAAAAAGAAAAGTGCAACTGACCTCCATCTTCTTTTGGGAAGTTTTTATGGATTGGGCATGAGGGTGGAGTTAAGGCGGAGTTAAGGTAGAGTCAAATGAGGAGGGGGGTGCATAAAGGTATTTTGTTCTAAAAGAGGAAAAAAATTTACATGCATATTCCTTAAGGTAACTTCCTTGAGATAATGCTTTTAAATATTCATTAAAATATGTATGAGAGCATGAGACAATCATGAAAAGAAAAAAAAAACATTTTATGAAATGATTCAAGGTAAAGAAATATCTTTATCCAAACATGTGTATATGTCATCCTAATCTATGCAGGCCTATGAGGTTACTATTATACAAGTCTACTGTTCAGAGTTAATCTATGTTTGCCTGAAAAAATTTCCTATAGAAGTGAGAGAGACGAACATAAAACACTCACCAAGATAAAGCTGGCATATATCAATTAGTATACATTTTGAGAATGAAGGCAATTGATTTAAGAAGTTGGATGCTGATTTAACAGCATATGCTGGCAGGGTTATAATTGAAATCCCAGGGAGAGAAAAAAGAAAAACAGCAATACAAATAACTGATATAAGGAGTATTCAGAATAACACACCATTAATACTTTGCATCATTTTAGTGGGATTATATGGATAACGTAACTCAATCATTGATGGGCAGTTCCACCCAAACCAGGGAGAAAAACATATAAATAGAAGTAACCTTGTTCAGTTCAGATGGTCAGTTATGTGAAGATGCTGGAAGAAAAAGTTTAGTTGGAGTTGATTATGAAATTGTTATGGGTGGACAGGATGGCTGGACCCAAGTGCAGGGTTAGGCTGGGCTGTTATGCATCAGCCCAGCCAATAGAGGGAGAAATTATGGGAAAAAGGAACGAGGATTAAATAAATATATATTCATAAATTGGGAAAAATAAAGATATATAAATGTAACCCTGGGGAAAATAACAGGGAAGATCATATAGGTTGCACCAATCTTGCAGTATCAAACAAAGGAGATATATTTTCTTTAAAAAACATCAGGGGAAAAAAAGATGAATGAAGTTGCATGTTAATGTGCACACCTCTTACAAGCAACCCAGAGAAGACACAGAGAGCATGAACAGTTGACGCCTTGCTCAGATTAGTAGGCAGGGGAAGAGAGAGGCAAGAATCCCTTGCCAATTACCTCTGCCTCTAAGCCCTACACTGTGATCTCACCTCTATGAAAGTAAAATCAGTTAATTAGGCACCTTAGTGTTTGAAAGATTAAAGCTGCCAGAGAAGCAGATATGCAATATTCAAGCAGTGCTTGAATTAAGAAGCAGAGGAAGAGATAAAAGGGTCCCTACTAGATTACCTTGGGCAATAAGCCCTACCCATTGATCTCTCCTCTACAAAAGAGAGACTGATACCTCACACCGTAGCATTATGTTACTGGAAAAATGGTCAGAAGGTGTAATGAGAGCACTGGGCCAAGGAGTTATTTTAATAGGCTAAGACACTGTAGTCTCCCATTGCACCAAATTGCCCCAGGGTCTGCTGGGAACTGGAGTTCTCCTCTAGCAGGAGAACTACACTGCCATGGCCCCCTTGTGTTGGATTGCTGTACAACATGACCCCTAGCAGTTTCCCCCCAAGGGATGGCTCCTGAAATCCCTAGGCCATCAAGAGGGGGCTGCCTTAACCCCTGACTCTGGGGGCCGGAATAAAACCAAGACCAGTGCCTTCTTCTTGGCAGGCCTGATAGAAAAGTGCCTTCTCTGTGGCCAGGCCACGTGTGGCCATGTACCACTTTGGTCTAGGCTCATCCCCCTGAACGGGCCTGGCCGTTAGCTTCACCACCCTCCATGGGGGCTTGGAGGGTGGTCTTTGAGCCTGCCACCTTTATGATCCCAAGCTGCATGGTTCAGCTCGGGTGACCTCAGCCACAGCATGGTTGACGCTGGTGTCGGTGGGCCAGGAGGTGGGTGCCTCCTTATTCCACCCACTTACTGTGGCCAGGGCTCTGAGCTGAACAATATTGTTGGCCACCGGCCGAGAGCCCAGAGAGAGCTTGAGGAGGTGAGGTGATGGATCTCATCCTCCTCTGGAGGCTGGAAAGATGTCAGTCTGCAGGCCTGCATTAGCTCAGACGGGACATCTAAATTAGAGGTGGGAGGGTTATTGGGCTCAAAAACAGCCTGGGGCTTGGGCTGTCTTGAGCCCAGTGCCCAAACTGCCTCCCCTAGGGCAGACAGCTGCTGCCTAATGCCATTCAGCAGCTGATCATGTCACCCTAAGGTCACCCCCGGAGCTGAAGGATCTCCTTTATTGAGGGGCCTTCTGCTGGGTCCATTAATGGTTGTACCTTTCTGTTACTGGGGCCCTGGGTGACTGGACCAAAGTGCAGCATTTAATAGAACAAAGCAGAGACAGCATTGTGCTCAGATTAGTAGTAGGCAGGGAAAGAGAGAGGAAAGAATCCCTTATGGATTACCTCGGTCTCTAAGCCCTACCACGTGATCTCATCTCTACAAAAGTGAAATAAAATTAATTAAATGCCTTAGCATTTGAAAGAAAAGATGCTGCCGGAAGAGCAGAGAGAGTGTTGTTCTCAGAGTAGTAGGCAGGGGAAGAGAGAGGCAAGAATCCCTAACAGATTACCTTCTGTGCTCTAAGCACTGCAGTGTCTGATCCAATCATACCAGCACAACACACACTAACACACCATCACCACCTCAGGGTGGACTGCAGTGCTGACAATCATCCACCACCCAAATAATACCTGCTCTGTGGTGGTTCTGTGGGTGTCCTGACTACTGAAGAACAATATAAAATGGGCCTAAGAAAGTCTGCAGAAAAACAGATGGACTACTGTCTCTATCTGTGAATCTATAAAGTGTAACTGTATTGTCAGTGGAGCTGATGAAATGGACAAAGAGTGTAGATACAAGGAGGTGGTTTTAATCTTATATTATTTTCCAGTAACAAGACCTCCCTTCTGACTAGACTGGGAAATCAGTGCTTCTTAGTTGCTCTTGTTCTTAGTCACTTACACAAGTTACAGATATGTATTTTACTAACACAATAAAATTTCAAATGTTACAGAAGGTCTACATTTTAAAGCCAGAATTAAAAAAATATTGGGTGGTGAAGGCTTGGGATCACAGAAAATTCATAATGTCCATTTAACGTTGCTTGCCCAAGACATTTGGGAACCGTTGCCCTATGCTAATGATCTCAAAGAAGCCAAAATATGCAATGTGGCAGTGTTACAATAGAATAGATTAACAAAAGCAACTTCATCACACATGCAAAGTAGCTTTAAAAAGTGCCTCTTTAGAAAAACTGTCATCAAACACTCATGTAAAAGCAAGAAGGGTATGATCCCATTTTGTTATCTGTATAGATTTCCTTCATTCCCAGCAGAGAATGCAGTTTACCCTGCTTAATTTCTCAGAGGACTTCCATCATATCATATAATGATATGTTGGCCAACTGAATACACATGGGACATCTGGGCTAAACTAATATTTGGTTTTGGAAATAAAGGTACCTGCTAAACTGGGTGGAGTTGTGCATCAGGAGGTGTAAAATATAAAATCCACTAGTGCACTGCATTTTTTTCAAGCCCATGTCTGACTCCTGACTTCTTAGCATAGGCACAATAACAAAATGAATAACAAAATGACTGGCTTCAATCCATTCAGTCCTATCTGTTATCTTGCAATCTGATTTTGTGTATTTTCACTAATCATGTTTCCCTACTTAAACACAAAAAGCCACTTCACCCAAATATTAACTAAATGCAGCAGACTTCACAATTCTTTCATAAAATAAGAAATAATAATTTCCATGCATAGTAGCAAAGAGACACAACATTAACATGTGCACTCTTTCACTGTGCTCCTTTTTACATCCTAAATTTACGATGAACCATTAATTACAAAAAGGAACATTTCTGTATTCATTCATCCACTTTCAGTTATTGTTTTGTCCTGATCAGGGTTGCAGTGGAACTGGCACCAATCCTGAGAACACTGGGTGAGAGGTAAGAATACAGTCTCATTGCTACCTGTGGTATATGTG
This sequence comes from Hassar affinis, assembly GCA_025674545.1. NCBI lineage: Eukaryota > Metazoa > Chordata > Actinopteri > Siluriformes > Doradidae > Hassar > Hassar affinis. The sequence goes on from JAOVYV010146155.1 coordinate 7,652, forward strand.
CAGATACCATATAGATAGATAGATACAATCAATATCAGTAATTTCATGTATATCATCTCCATAAAATATAGTAACTGAAACAATCCATTCTTTTCAAGTAATGCTCATATACCTGTATAACCTACTCACTAAAGACATATAATTGTATGTATAAAAATATAATTGTTGCATCTTTACAGCAAGGTTTATTTTTTATTTATTTTCTGCTCAAAGATCTCTTGATATTGAACTGTTTGTTTTTTAAATATCTACACAATCACTGGATAAGGAACACCTGGCAGGTGTGATCAGTGACAAAGTGCCCCAATAGTTGGTTACATCACAATCTCAAAACTCATATAAGGTGTTGACCTGTCCACTGCACAGCAGAAGGCAGCATTTACCAGCTATATGTAAATGGAGCGACCTGAGCAACTTTGACTGTGGACAGATAGTTGGAACCCAGAGGTGTGGTTCCAGTGTTTCATCAACAGCTACACTTGTGGTCTATTCCTGTACCAGGTATCACAGGTGTACCCCGTACCAAGGGTGTACTCCACAAGAGTGGAGGAGCCATCAAGAAACATCCAGCCAAAGGTTACACAGTGGCTAGCCACATGTAGTTGATCCAAGAGGTGAGCATCACGTGTTGTGACTGGTATAGCAGCAATGACATGCCACAGTGGAACAGCTAACCCACCAGTACAACAGTGGGCAAGTGCAACCAATTTCAGCCATGACCATGCGACATACCTTGCATCGACTAGCACATGTGCTGCTGTTGACCACCCATCATTGCATCCAATGCCACATAGGCCAAAGAAACACGTCAATGGACATTAGACACATGGAAGATGCCTGTCTGGAGTGAGGAGTCCTGTTTCCTGTTGCCCGCATCTGGTGGAAACCACATGAAACTGCATCTCCTGGTTGCAACTTTGGAGTACTGAAAACCCGGTGGTGGTGGTGTGATGGTTTGGGGAGCATTCTCTTGCTATGCCCTAGGACCATTAGTCATCATACCACAATCGTTGAATGGTAAACACTACAAGGACCTGTATGCTGACCATCTGGATCTGTATCTTCAGAAGGTCTTTCCTGACAACAGTGCAATTTTTAAACAGGACAATATTCCATTTCATAGGGCTTGGATCACTCAGGAATGGGTGGAGGAACACAACAATAAATTCTCCACACTGCCTTGGCCACCAAACTCACCTGACTGCAACACCATTGAACATGTTTGGGATATGCTGGAATGGACTGTGCAATCTGTGGACCAACCCATTATTAGCCAAGTGTTCCTAATCCAGTGATAGTTCAGTGTGCAACTAGAATACACTTTAACCAGAACTATCCAAGACAGAAAAGCAGGCAAAATTTTAAAACATTATCAGGAGCTTATATTGTGAACTTATATGCTCTGAAACTAAGGTCAGAGGTCATGCTATAAGTCATGAGAACTAACCCTGTACTGGTGAGAAGGTGTAATGTCTGAGCTGTTTTAGAATCGCTTCTGAAATACCCATTGACTATTATCAGTGTCACATTTGGACATTTGAGTTGGTATCTCTCTATCAGCATGCTCCAATTACAGATAATGTTTGTCTTTATGTTTGTTTACCATGATATTCAAACATTTTCTGTTGCTGAGATTGTCCAAAAAACCTTTAGAATCATGTTGTACATAACACTGTGTTTAGAACTTATATAAACATAGCCCAACAATTAAGGAAATTTGTGTTGGATTATTTCTTTGTTGTAAAAATACTTCTTGGCAATAAATCTTATACAATTGGAAAGCCTGTAAATTTTCCTTTTAAATGGTGCCACAGTTGTGTAAGGATCCCCTATAGTGAGTGCAAGTCCCAAATAAGAGATCCAAAGGGGGCATTATGTCGGAAACAAGTGCAGAGTTTATTTAAGACATGAACTCAAAATACACAGCACAGAGCAGGAGCAGCCATGGACGCGACGAAGCGGGAAACCCAGGCGTGTGCTTCCAGGTAATGGGTGTCAGACCTGCTCCTCGCTCTGGCTCGGAATCTGCACAGACAAAGATCAAACAGAAAGATTAGTTAAAAACAGTCATCTAAGGTGAGCTCCAGGACCTCCACACATCAGGCTGTAGACGGAACGGGAATCGCCGTCCTTCTCAAGGACGGGAGCTCCGAAACCCGACTGGGAGTCGTAAGGCGTGACGTCAGCAGGGTGGACTTCTCTCTCGCGGACGTCGTCTCCCGGGACCCGACCCGGAAGCCATGAGGCACAGCATCGGCAGGGAGCACTTCTCCCTCGCGGACGTAGATCCGGGACCAGACTGGAGCAAGGGGCTCAGCTTCGACAGGAATGCGTCGTCTACCTCATCAGCGTGAGTGCGGGCATTGGCAGGGTGGAGTTCTCCCTCACGAACGTCTGCTCCAGGAACCGACCAGGAAGGCGTGAGGCTTAGCGTTGGCAGGGTGGACTTCTCCGTAGCGCCCATCAGCATCGGGACCTGACCCGGAAGACAAGAGTCAAAGCGTCGGCAGGGTGGACTTCTCTCTCGTCGACGTAGATCCGGGACCCGGCCAGGAGCTTAGGGCTTTTCCCTCGCGAACGTAGCCCTAGAGACCGACCTGGGAGGCGTGAGGCTTGGCTTGGCTTTGGCAGGGTCATCGTCATCTTGCCCCCACAAGACGTGCAATGACACGCATCCGCATCGCAATCACGTTGACCCGCCCCGAAGCCCGGCCGAGTGGAGCCGGAAATGGGCAACGTCTGCCCGGCATCAGCTTGCCGAAAAGGTCCGATGGTGGCCAGTATTGGCCGCTGTCGTGACAAGTTGTAAGTAACATCCATTTGGGGGATGACAAGCAGAGCTTAGAATGTGGGTTGCGCACATGAAAAATGTGCCAAATCTTTCTGCCATTGCCAAACAGCTTATTTTGCTGTTGCTATTGTTTTGAGCTTCTGGTACCCCAAGGTGCAGCCAATCAGGTGCCCGATTGCTGATCTCCGGTCTCTTCGCGTTGCCAGGAGGCCTGTCATGACTGCCTTTCACCATCAGGCCCGTTTGCACTGGTGTTGGTAACACATGCACTGGAACCTGAAAATGTGGCTGAACGTTATGTTCAGCGATGAGTCCAGATTCTGCCAATGGCATTTGGCTTGTAAGGACAAAGTGTGGAGAAGAAGCAGAGAATGCTATGCTGATTGCTGCACCGATAGTGTAACATCTTTTGGTTGAGGCAGTGTGAAAAACGAGGCTTGTCATCAATGGAGGCAATCTCAAAAGAGATATCGAGATGAAATTCTACAACCAGTGGCAATCCCACATCTCCACAGTCTGGGACCGAACTGAAACCAAGATGACAATGCTTATTATTAGAGACTACCTCCAGAATTTGGGAGTGGGGAGGATGGCCTGCCAGCAGCCCTGACCTCAATGCCATTGGACACTTGTGGGATCAGCTTGGGTGTGCTGTTCATGCCAGAGTGACCAACACAACCACGTTGGCTGACAAATGCTGGTTGAAGAATGGGATGCCATTTCACAGCAGTGTGTGACCAGGCTGGTGACCAGCATCAGGAGGAGGTGCCAGGCTGTTGTGGCTGTGTATGGTTCTTCCACATGCTACATAGGCTCCTGTTTGTTAAATGTGAATGAATTGTTAAATTGCCAATATGTCTTGCTTCTTCAAACTTCCAGTCCACCAAACACCAAATGAGTCAGAATGAGCAGAATAAGCTGTTTGGCAATGGCAAAGAAGATTTGGCAAATTTTTCATGGGTGCAACCCACATTCTCAGCTCTACTGCCTATCCCACAAATGCATGTTCCTTACAAATGTGGCACTATTTAAAGGGGAAATTAACAGGCTTTTGGTTAACATTGCAATTGGTAAAACAAAGAAATAATCTACCAAACAAAATGTTTTATTTTAATTAATAAGCATATTAATTATATTTTAATTGTCATGATATTTAATTATTTTGACTTTTATTATTCTCATGATTTACATTGTGTAGTTATGGTACATACTGTGGTTAAAGGGATTTTCAAGATTATTCTATTATTAATTTACAATTCACAGGCACAAACCAATCAATGCATATCTAAAATCTACCACAACCTGTAGTCACCTAGAAAATGATTAGCAGACTATAAGTTATGAGTAATTGCTCACCTAATTTAAGTTTTATGGCAGTTTTATAGTGTATTTCATAACTATGTTTAGTACACAAAATGAGTGAAGAAGAAGTAGAAAAAACTACTCAATATAGCTGAGGATGCACAACCATGATCAGTTATCTATTTCAGAGAGCCTGGGTGTGTAATACTTAAAGAGTTTACAAATCACGATGGTTCAGGAATGTTAGCCCAGCATGTCTGTGAAGTGTCTGTCTGGGAGCTTGAATGCCCATGCCAGGTGTTGTGTCTGATAATCCAGAGAAGTGAACATCAGCCAGAGCAGGTACTTCTGATGTTCTTATTTAGAGCAGGGCCAAGATGAATGTGGACTTCAGTTTAGGAAGTAAACATTTGCTTGTGACAATTTGATTTGCTCATCAGGCAAACAGAATTGTTCATCAGGCAAACAAAATTGTTTTGCAGCCAAATACTCAAGATTCCAAAACATTTTGACAAAGGAGATGATGGTTGATTAAAAGTTACATATGGTTACATAGGAAACAGGATTTTATTTTATCCTATATCCTATCCTATATACAAATTTTGATTTTATAGTTGGCCAATTATTTGCTAAGAAAAACTGCTTGCTCGACATCCTGCTTAATATAACATATTAATTGATACTTGGTGATATGGGAACCACAGTAAATTTCAGTGATTACTAACATTACTGGTAGTGGCTCAGTGGTTAAGGCCTTGGGCTACAGACTGATGGGTTGTGAGTTAAAAACCAACCACTACCTAGCTGTCACTGCTGAGCAAGGCCCAACACCTTAAACAGGCCCTTGCAACAGGATACACTTTGTATAAATGTCAGCCTAATAAATGAATGCAATTGGTAAATTATGTGCAAATTACAACTCACAAGTGCACATCATTCATATCACACATAATCATTTGTCGTCCAAAGCTAGAGTTTTAGAAGGAGTAGATTTTTTATATATTATTAATATACCTTTTTTGACAGCAGGTACAATGTAGATAAGGAGCCTCCAATGACAGTGTTTCACAACAGTCAGTGATAAAGCTGTAACTTTACGTTTTCTGGACATGGGAATGTCTTACTGCCGACTGCAATAAATCACAGATTTATAACAATGCACTCCTGTCATACTGTATGTTATTCTTTCTATAATTAAATGTAATTCACACAGGCTTGTGTAACAGATATACAAATGCATAAACTATAAGGATTTGATTGATTCTGGGATAGAAAAACAATTTTAGCTTAGTATTTATCCTACAGATATAATAGGGGATCAATATACTATGAAATAAAAAAGGCAGTCATTTTAATATACAAATACTGTATATAACTGCTTAACAGCACTGACTTAATCATGATTAGCTGTCTACCTTACAGAAAGTAAAATGTACTCTAGCTGTGGTCGCACACACTTGCAGAGAGACATAACAACCAAATGCACAAATCATATGAAAAATAAACAACCACACTATCACACTCCACAACACTCTATGAGCATGTTCAAATTAATCTGAATACTAACCTACAGGGGTTAGACAATGAAACTGAAACACCTGTCATTTTAGACCACAATAATTTATTAGGCCATTAGACCATTATTAATTTATTATTGTAGGGCCTCCTTTTGCGCCCAATACTGCATCAATTCATCTTGGGAATGACATATACAAGTCCTGTACAGTGGTCAGAGGGATTTTAAGCCATTCTTCTTGCAGGATAGTGGCCAGGTCACTACGTGATGC
>JAOVYV010147168.1:0-13519 GCA_025674545.1 Hassar affinis
AGCCCTATTGGACAACTGTTAAAATTCATATTATGATTATTTTATAATATGAATTATATTATGAATGAACTAGTTTTAATGCCTTCAGTGAGAATCTACAATATAAATAGTCATGAAAAGAAAGAAAACGCATTGAATGAGAAGGTGTGTCCAAACTTTTGGCCTGTACTGTAAGTGACAGAGAACATAGGTTTCACAAGGTCACAAATGTTTATCTGCATGTCTCCCTTGTGCAAATTTACCTTATTACTGTTCTTGATTTCCCATGGCCCTGTCTGTTCCAGCTCTCCTACACCAGTTCCTCCATTGTTTTTGCTTTTAATGCTCCTCTGTGACGTTCCTACGCTTGTTCATTAATCTTATTCATCAAGCCGCTTTGGGATAATGTCCATTGTTAAAGCTTTATAAATAAATTGAATTGAATCAATCTGCATGAGCACCTTTTTTCTTCCGTTATCGTCTGGCACAGACAGTAAGACAGTGTTGTGTTTACTGCTTCTCAAGAGGCACACATGAATAATGTGCTTCTGTTGGTTTTCAGATATTCAGCTCACAACAGGGCTCGCAGTAAGTGCGATTTATAACGCTGTTGAACTCTGATTGGCCAGAAGGTGCTGATTAACTTTCTGTAAAGCAGCTCTGAGAATAATGGTAGCAATGCAAATCATAGATTTATAGTAGGTCACTCATTCTAATATTATCTAATTATATTAAACTATTATCACGTAACAGCTAATTCGCAGGGAGGTCCACGTAAATGCATATAAAAGTGTGCAGTTGTTGATATAGTGAGTCTTTCTTGAGATGTTGATGTAACATTTTTAGAATGAGTCCAGTGTCAGAGCTTAGTCAAAGGTGAAGCTATAACTTCATGGTTTCTGACATGAAAAAGTGTTCAGGACCGAGAGCTTTGTGCTTTCACAGTAACATGACTAGTTTAAAAAGATAGGCTGCTAAACTCATGAGTCTTTCTAGCTGTTATGACATGAATAATAGCAATAATTTGGTTTGCATAATTTCTGCAACCGTTAACACTTAAGTATGCATGGATAAGAAGCATGATGTTTCATTCTTTAATAAGGAAAAGGTGTACCTGTTGTCTCAGACATGATGTGGAACAGGTCCTATAGCTGACAGATTTGGTTTCAATTTGAAACGCAGCATAAGCATATTAAATACATCTGGATGGATTTTGGCTATTTCTTTATTGATGTATGTGTGTACCAGCCTGGCTTGAATTGATAAGCTGTTTTCTAAAATGCAATGTGTAAAACATGCACTGCAATGAGCACAGAAAAAAAATTATTAACTTTGTAAGTGTGTCAATCCAGGATAGCAGTAGGATGAGTTTATGGAGTTATTTCACTTTAGCAGATGTATGGAGAGATAGCAGAGAAGCTGGACTGGATGTGGAGGAAACCGGAAATGCACTTACTGCCCCCTGGAGGAAGGCAGAATGTGTGTGAGATGCTTGAGGTGTTCAGAATACTACTCAGAATACTTGGTGCTGGTCCTGTGGGGGTCCTGACCATTTTATCTAGAATGATCAACAACTAAGGCAGTTGCCAACAATGAATCTGTCAGATTTGACCTCCCAGCTTTCTGGTCATTCACTTATATATAATTGGGCAATTAACGGAAATGGACTTTACTCATAGGTGTACACAGGAATCTGATTTCAGCTGATACACGCATATCACATGTTCTCTGATGAAAAATATATGAATATACCAATATTTTAAAGAATATATTCCTGTTTGTTGTGCAGATGTAGGAGCTTTCTTCGAGGCAGGAACTATGGTCCGATATGACCTGGTGCACGAGTTGATTACCACTTCATCCAGTATGGACAGGAAGGATCTGAACCGATCACAGCTGTCAGAGAAGAACCTGACCCAAGAAGTCGTGTCCTTCAGTTTCAGCACATCCAGCACTCCCAGCATCCTCCTGTACGTCAGCTCGAGGAGCCGTGACTACATGGCTGTGGTGCTGGGCCACAATGGTATGACTAATGAATGATGATAGCAGATATTCAGAGATGCAGACATGCTGTTAAATCGTAAAATAATTTTGTCTCTGTGCTTATGTCTTTCCCAGACCAGCGAGCATCTGAATACATCAGTCTGATGACTCCAATCTTTGTATATTTCAAAATGTGTTTATTCATTTAGTCAGGAAACTGATGTGCTGGTCTAGAGAGCATCTCAATTCAACCAGTACAGTTAAATAATGTTTAATGGCAATTTTGTGTGTGTGTGTCAGGGATTTGCCTATTCCATTAGGGAAATGAATAGAATATTATTTAAATGAGACATTTTCTTATGGTTTATAGACCTGGACTAATCATATAGTTTTCAGTGCAAAACTTTGAAGACTAAATTGAATTAAGACACAAAATCTGATCATAACCAACAAAATTAGAAAGAAAAAAATAGAAGAAAAAGTTATAAATTAAATATTTATAAATACTTCAATAAATACTTATACTAAATACTTATTAAAACTATGACTTATAACACCATGTAAAATAATGTTTGGAAGTACTTATCATACACTTGATACAGTGATTAAGTGATTCTGATTAAGATAAGTTGTTTCTATCACATTTTGTTGGCTTCATCTGACTATTGAAACCACAGACGACAAACAGCTTATGAAGCATATACACTGAAGTACCAGAAAAACTGGTATACCAGTTAATACTTGGTAGGTCCCCCACAGGATCTTGGAGGGAATGTTGCACCTCATGCTGATGTTTGCTGAGGCCCCAGCATTGAATTAAACTGTTACATGTGAAACGATTCTTGCCAGCCGACACTGCTCACGTTCACTCAGAGCCCTTTTACAGCCATGCTGCTGTCGTAAGTTCGAGATTTTCCTGGAATTCTCGTAGTCACGATACTCCCTTGAAATGCTCATACGTAAAAATCAAAACTTTGCTTCTACCTCTGAAATGCTATGATTATAAACTATGAAACCATGTTGAAAATTGCAAAATCATGACAACTTGCCATTCTCACAAGAAGCTTCCATAGATGTCTATGCAGTGGCAGATGCATCTGCCGCAGTGGCGGATGCATCAGCCGCAATGGCGGATGCAACCAATGACATGCATAGGTGCTGTTGCTGTGTTTTTTGCATAGGCTCCCGTACCAGTTTTTCTGGTATTTCAGTGTATACGGGATCTTGTTGTCAAAAGGTTTCAATCAAGAGAGGGGTAAAAAAGCATTTCCAAAAGATTAGATCTACCACGAAACACCATCAATAAACAAGTAGAGAAAATGGGGTGCAACAGTGACATTACCAAGAACAGGACGTTCCTCCAAAATTGATAAATAAAGACAAGATGAAAACTTATCAACTCCATAGAAAACTTATCATCTCCAATAGACAGCTGAAGGTGAAGAAAAATTTTACCTTCCAGTCTGATAATCACCCAAAGCACAAATCTAAGTCAACAAAGGAATAGCTTCAGAAGGATAACATCAGTGAGCCTTATTTACCAATATCTTCCTAAGGTTTTTTCTTAAATTTGTTCTTGAGAAATGTCCTAAGAAAAAGTCTATGTCAGATTCACGACAGGTTTTTAAACCACAGAACTGTTCGTGCCTGTGTTCTTACTGTGATGGATCCCATTCTCCTTGTAAATTGAACAAATCCTAAATAAGAAAACATTGGTGAATGTCAGAAACTTTGTGAAAACCGCGTAGGTGGGTTTTTTGAGAAGAACTTTCTTCTTAAGAATGCTTGGAGAATGAGGCCCAGTGTTGTGGAATGGCCCAAATATCAATCAAACCAAAAACCTGTAGAATGCCCAGAGTTTGGCAGCTCTAAAGCATTTTTACAAATAAGAGTCAAACAAATTGAATCAAGATGTGCTAACTAGACACTTGCCCAAAAAGACTGAGTGGTGTATTACAGGCACAAACAAAAAATTAGTTGTGCAGCCGGGTTCACATTTCTATTTGTTTTACCACTTGCGTTTTCTTGGTTGCTGTATCACATTAAAGGTAGAAAAAGAGCTGATATGATTCATCTAAAAAAAATGTCATTTTATTTAGAACAAAAACCTGCAATGTTAATGGGGGAGACTTTTAATATCCACTGTAACCTTTGTTTAAATGAAAAACTTGTCCAGTATCTGTTTTAATGCTGTTGATATTGGTGAGAATGGGTGAGCATGCAGGAATACGTTTTTTTTAAAAAGCCATCACGTTAGACTACTTTTTGGGTTTTGTGGGATTGAAATATAAACCTGATCAACTGTTTCATCATTCTAGTCTAGGCAATGCCACTGTTTTGTGTTCAACCTGTAGAATCAGTCTTCCGCAAATATAGTGCCTGCATTTTGGTTATATTATTTTGCGTAATACAATGTACAATAAGTGGGGAACATAATTATTTGATCCCCTGCTGATTTTGTAAGTTTACCCCTTACAAAGACATGAACATTTACCGAGAGAGACAGAATATCCAAAAAAAAAAAAACTTAAAGAAAGGTCATTAATTTGTGTTTGATTAAATTAAATAGAAAGTGAAGAAACCCTTGTTGGCAAGCACAGAGGTCAGATGTTTCTTGTAGTTGGTCTTGCACACATCTCAGGGGGAGTTTGGCCCACTTCTCTTTACAGAAACTCTCCAAATCCTGAATATTTCCATGCTGTCACTTGGCAACTCAAAGTTTGAGCTCCCTCCACAGATTTTCTATGGGATTAAGATCCGGAGACTGGACACTCCAGGATCTTAATATGTTTCTTCTTAATTCCTTTGTTGTCTTGGCTATATGTTTTGGGTCATTGTTATGCTAGTAGAAACATCCATGTCCCATCAGTGTTCTGGCTGAAGCCACGAGGTTCTCATTCAATTATCTACGGTACATGGCCCTGTTCATCAGCCCCTCAATGCCCTGAAGTCTTCCTGTACCCTTAGCAGAGAAACAGTGCCAAAGCAGGGTGTTTCCACCTCCATGTTTGACAGTGGCGATGGTGTTCTTGGGGTCATATCCAGCATTTCTCTGCCTCCAGACACGGCGAGTCAAGTTGATGCCAAAGAGTTCAATTTTGGTCTCATCTGACCATACATTCTCCCAAGCCTTCTTTGAATCATTCAGGTGTTCGTTGGCAAACTTCAGACAGGCCTGTACATGAGCCTTCGTGAGCCGAGGGACTTTGCGGGCACTGCAGGATCTCAATCCATTACGCCGAAGTGTGTAACTAATGGTTTTCTTGGTGACTGTGCTCCCAGCTGCCTTGAGATCATTAACAAGCTCCTTCCGTGTAATTCCGGGCTGACACCTCACCTTTCTCAGAATCATCCTTACCCCGTGATGTGGGATCGTGCATGGAGCTCCAGAGCGACAGCCATTGACTGTTATCTTGTCTGAATTTCTTCCATTTTCGAATTATCGCACTATTTTGTGTGCCTCATGGGCACTTAACCAGTCAGTGAGGGTCTTGCTGGTTGGTAGAGGATCAAACACTTATTTCAGTTTATCAAATTCAAATGAACTTATAACCTTTATTTAATGTATTTTTCTGGATTTTTTGTGGATATTTTGTCTCTTTCTGTTAAAATAAACCCACCATAAAAACTCTTCATGTTTTTGTAAGGGGGAAAAGTTACAAAACCAGCAGAGGATCAAATAATAATTTTCCCCACTGTATATGCTTTGAGGCCACCTTTTATTTTGCACGTTTAGGTAGAAACTCCTCAAATGTGTACATTTAATGCTAATGTGAAAGATGCAATCCTCTGTAGATCCTGTTAGTAATTTGGCAGGCATTGCTTTATAACTGTCTGAAAAACAGATAATTCTTTGACCAGCTTTGGTCTTAATAGTCATACTTAATATGACTTAATACTTAATAGTCATACTAATGCACTATAAGTATTACATATACTGTACATTGTCAGAATGTAATGATGTGGGAAACATAATTAAAATTTTAACATGTTGTAGTGCTCTCCATTGTTTAAGCCAAAACCAAGTGTGATGCAAACCTTTACTCTCTGATGCCTTTAATGGATCTCACCTGTTTCAGGCTTCTTACATTTTTTCTAGCCCTGAAATGAGCTCCTCTACAGCTGGAATATAGCTGCTTTGCTCCACCCCTTTCCAATCAATCACTTTAAGCCTTCAGTCATTTTTGTACCTTGTTTTAATTGTGTGATCCTGTTCTAAAGATCTTGATATTTTTTTCAGATCTTTTTCTTGTATTGTCCTTTACAATGGTTTTCACTCACCCTTGTGTTTGCATTCTTTCTCCCTCAGGTACTCTGCAGTTGCATTACAACCTCGGAGGTCTGCATGAGCCCTTCACCGTTGATCTTGACCAACGCAATTTAGCCAACGGACAGCCACATAACATCAACTTAACTCGGACAGGACGAGAAATACACGTCCAGGTGAGAGCAGAAAATGCATAGGAAAAATCTTTGAAAGCATTTCTTGTTTTCATGATGAGAAAGAAGTGGCCTGTAAATTCTTACAGTAAGTCTATTAGTATGATTGTGTGCCCCTGGGGGAGAGTTAGCCCTTTATCATTATTAATTTATAATAGTCCAGCTTTGCTTCAAGGTGCCATAAACTAAAATGGTTCAATTGCCTCCTTGTGGATAAAAAGTTAATAACATTTTAAAATGTAATTTCAAATGTTTTAAGAATCTGGACTATGTGTTCCCCAAGGCAACATTTATTTATGATTCATTAGCAGGAATTATTAAAACTGACTGCAGAGAATGAAGCTACACACTGTGATTCAGTCTGTCTTAGGCCTGGCAATTAGCTCTCTCTGAGAAATTAAATAAGATGAAGGCAATTAAGCACAAGGTCCTTATAGCTGAGACACAAAGAATTTGCATAAGAAGGAGGAGCATTTAATTTAGAAAATTTTGCCAATATGCTCGAATAAATGGCTTCACATTTATCACTACAACAGATGAATTGAGAGCTGAAACATGCTCACAGACACTGTTGGCTGGTCTTCATGGTAGATGAGAGGCTAAATCTAAATCTAAATCTGTCCATTTCTTGACAATGACACTGTAAGGGTTGGGCCAAAAGTATGTATGTGGATAATCACACCCATAAATAGGTCTTCCCCAAAGTGTTAGAAACACACAATTGTCAAGAATGTCTTTGTATTCTGTAGTTTTAGGATTTTAGTCCATTGGAAATAAGGGGCTCAAACCTGTTCCATGGTGATGGCCCTGTGCATAAAGTTTGCCAGCATTAGTATGGAAGAACTCAAGTGTCCTGCAGAGCCCTGACCTCTACTCCACTAAACAGCTTTGTCATGACATGGTATGCCAGTTGCATACCGGGGCTATTTCTCCAACATCAGTATCTGAACATTCTTGCAAAATATAGTCTAAAGCCTTCCCAGAAGCTGTTGTAGCAGCTGGGGGTTGTGGAATGGTATGTTTAACAAGCGCATGGTTGTGATGATAAGCATCCACATACAGTACTTTTGGCCATATAGTGTATTACAAGGTCCTACTGTTGGCAGAATGATAGGCTGATATGCTGCTATTTACATCCTTTTTTTATTCTTTTACGTATGGTATGTGGTATGTCTAGTTTCTCCAACATCACAGCAAATTTACCAACAATTACTAATTTTTATTTATTAATAAAAGACAGCTCCTGTTTAATGTCCTTTATAGCTGCTATAAACAGTTATTCCCTCAGCAGCCTTTTTTGTTTTTTCAATTTCATAAGACAAAAATACTGCTTGTCACCTGTATTACCAAGAACACAAAAAGTGCAATGTTCTCTATTCTGCAGACTCTGTTGTCGTATAAAACTTAAAATTTTTGTGTTCTGAGTGAATGAAACACTTTGTACATGTTGGTGTATGTAAATAAGTTCAACGTCATGATTCGCACTGCTCCATAGTTGATTATTTTACTACATTTTCCTAGTCCCAAAGTGTTTAATTCCTTACTTATGGGCTATATAGTATATTCTAAGATGCATTTGTCTCATTTCAGTTGGATCACTATCCTTCAGTCAGCTACACCCTGCCTGAAGCATCTGACACTCAGTTCACCCTGGTCAAAACCCTCTTCCTAGGAAAGGTGTATGGTAAGTGATTTCCCCTCCCATACTAACGGCCCAATTAACCTATACCCCTGTACTGGTGTGACTGTTCGAGTGTACTGTACACTCTGCATCCATGACCAGAAATGGTTTATATTTCATCACTTCTCTAAAGTGAAATTATATGAATTTTATCAAAATATAAAGAAAAGAAAGCTTTCCAAACAGAGGAGTAACTCTAAGTCAGTTTAAACCAGTCTTACTGAAAATATATCATTCAAAGTAGTCTAGTAGTTTGAAAAGGTTACATGTCTCAGAGAATGCATAGCATTAAAATACAGTGAACAGTAGTTCTACAGGTAGAAAGGTCTTGTTGATGAGAGAGGTAAGAAGAAAATGACCAAACCAGTCCATCCTGACAGGAAGGCATCTCAAATAACCACTGTATGGTAGCTCTACAACAACCATGAGTTGTACAAATGCACAACACAAAGAACTTCAAGGCATACAGGTTACAACCGCAGAAGTCTACATCAAATTCTAGTTCTGCCAGCCAAGACCAGAAGACTCACCAAAACTGGACAATTAAAGATCAGACTATCTGGCACCAGCCACCATCACTGAGATCAGATTTTTCCCCATTAAGGTGGACATTAACTAAAACTCAGAGCAGGGGTACATGTGTATCTCTTACAGTGCCCAGTGAATATGTTAGCTCTTACAAGACATTTGTTTAAAAATGTAGTGCAAACTAGACATACTTTATAGATGTGCAAAATATGGCCACCTCATACACCTGGAGAAAGAGCAACAATGAAGTTACATAAGCACACCAAAATGCAAAACTGTCACTTGAGCAGTTCTTGAGATATGGAAATATCAGTTTCAGTGCTCCCCATGGATAAAAATTTCACGAAATAAGATTGGATAACTTGATAAACGAACAGGGGTTCAGGTGTACCTCTTAAAGTGGCCAGTGAGTAGACTATATATTAGCTCCTACATGTCATTTTAAAACATGATCATCCAAACTATAACTTATAGAGGTGTGAAATATGACCCCCACCCCCTCATAAAATTGTGGAAAGAGCAAGAATGAAGTAGTTCTGTTTCAATGCTGCCCATAGATGTAATTTCATGAAATCTGCCAAAAGCATTGGGTAGTGATGCAGGGTGTGAAATTTGAAATTGTAGCTGTGGGTGAAATTTCATGGAAATTGACATGTAGCTAAAAAATGTGGAATTTATATGGGGAATGAAATGTCATGAAGTTTGAGACTTTACATTACAACATATTGGCT
This sequence comes from Hassar affinis, assembly GCA_025674545.1. Classification (NCBI taxonomy): domain Eukaryota; kingdom Metazoa; phylum Chordata; class Actinopteri; order Siluriformes; family Doradidae; genus Hassar; species Hassar affinis. The sequence goes on from JAOVYV010147168.1 coordinate 9,343, forward strand.
AGTGAAATGCTAGATATTTCCTTTGAACATTATTCACTAGGTGGCACTTCTTCACAAACGAATCTTAGTGACTAGGTAATGTACCTCCTAAAGGCCAATGTGCCATAATAATTTCATGCAAAGCAGTTTTCAAGCTATTGCCCAAGAGTGCTTTGAGCCTACCCCATTTCAGGGGGTGCTAGAACAAAGGGCAGCACACACCTAGAGACACATGCCTTATATTCCATAACAGACATGCAGGGCTACAACCATACAACCAGTTTCATGTGGACTGGTAAAGTCTAAGTATATAATATTGTCGACCAAATATTGGTAGAAGAAAAACCAATTGGAAGAAGAAAAACAACATCGTCATACTATTTATATAGTGAAGTGCTGCATGTGCAAATGACTGTAGAAATGTGCAAATGACTATGTAGAAAAATATTAAGGCTAAATCATATTCAGTCTAGAATACGTAACTTGCATATACATTGATATGCTTGTAGGAAACTGTAACTGTTTCTGAATATGGATCTTGAAATGGTACATCTTTGTTTGAGTCTTTCATTTAACCTGCACATAAGGAATCATGTAGTTTTTATTCTGACTGCATTCTTTCTAAGACAACTGAGTTTACTTTTCTGAAGGACTACTGGTTTATTGACCTTCACAGTCCTGGGTGAGTTGATGAAGCATGTCGTGGTGTTTCAGTGATTGACACATTCCTGCAAGCTCCAATAATTACACAAATTTATGTGAAAAATTTTGCATAACTTACATAACAAAGAAACCTAACACACATATAGTGTATTCACACCTAAGTCTAAGTAAGTCTAACACATCAGAAAGACAGTGGAAATGTGTTCTGTGGTCAGATGAGTCAACATTTCAGCTTGATTTTGGATTGAAAAAACAGGATTCTATGTGCTAAAGATGAAAAAGACCATCCAGATTGTTACCAATGAAAAGTGCAAAAAACACCATCTGTGATGGCATGGGTGATCTGCATATGTAAGTGAAGGTACCATTAATGTGGAGACTTATACTGGTATTTTGGAGAAACATCTGCTGCCATCAAGACAACATCTTTTCCAAGGAACACCATGTTTATTTCAGCAGGACAATGCCAGACCTTATTCTGAATTAAAACAGAGTGGCTTGGCAGGCCTGCCTGGAGTCCAGATCTGTCTCCTACTGAAGATGTATAGTGCATCATGAAGAGGAGAATCAGACAACAGTGAACACAAGCTGTTTAGTAGCTCGAGTCTTGTACACAGCAAGAAAGGGCAAAAATTCAACTTAAAAAACTGCAACAATTAGTTTCTTCAATTCCCAAATGATTGAAAAGTATAATTAAAAGAACAGGTGATGTGACCTACTGGTAAACACACCTCTGTGCGAACTTTTCTGACTGTGTTGCAGGCATCAATTTCTAAATTTGTTTATATTTTAAACATAGAATTAACTTTATAATTTCTTTGTCATTTTGTATGTTAAATTAAAGCTTCAATTGAATTAACAAATTACAGATTTGTACTGCATTTTGTACTGCATTTTAAGATATTGTTTCCCAACTTTTCTGGAAATGGGGTTTGTATACATTTGTCTGGAACATTGCACTGGATAAGACAAATCCATTTTTATATCATTCATTAATTTTCTTAACCGCTTATTCCTTTTCAGGGTCACGGGAAAGCCGGTGCCTAGCTGGCAGCATAGGGTGCAAGGCAGGAACAACCCTAGACAGGGCGCCAATCCATCGTTGGGCACACACGCGCACACTCACACACTAGGGCCACTTTAGAGACATCAATCAATCTAACATGCATGTCTTTGGACTGTGGGTGGAAACCAGTGAGACCGGAGTAAACCCATGCAGACACAGGGAGGACATGCAGACTCCACACAGAAAGGACCCAGACCGCCCCACCCGCGGATCGAACCCTTCTTGCTGTGAGGCGACGGTGCTAGCCACCATGTCGCCCCATTTTTATATCAAAAGGTCAAAATCTGAACAAGATATACATGATTTCCATGATTAGCGCTCTTTAGTGGAAAAACTTTTGAAACATCACAGGTCCATATAGAGGCGCTTCATCCTGATTGGTTAGTGATAAGCCTGTCAAATGCCTGCTGAATGCCGATTTTCTGATGGCATCCAGAAATTTCAATTTATCAACATATCTTTTAAATATCAATTATAGATTGTCTAATAGATGCTGCACACCAGATTTCAGCTTGACCAAATAGATGGCTGCTGAGAAACATGTAGCAATGTTTATGTAGCACCCTCTAATAATGTAGATGCACAAACATTTACAGCCTAGTGCAGAGTCTACTCCTGAATAAAGCTGTGAATAGAGTTTCAGATTTTTGTTAATGAAGATCTCGAGTTATAGAACTTTAAATGAATTATCATTTTTGTATTTTATCGGTAGGGCTTAATTAGTATATGGCAGCCATATTATATAGAAAAGTATTTTTTTGAGTGAAAACTCTACAACTGGTTCCTAAAACTATTGAATATTAGGTGAATTTGCAACAAATCGAAGTAGGCGGAGCTGCAAGGTTTGATAGACATTTTTTCTTTGTCACGAGCCAAGGAATAGGGGGAAGAATGAATTCTAATAATAAAAATTTCTGTTTACGAGATCTAAAGCAAAACACATTTGCTTCACTGTAGCACCCCCTTGAGTCTGATCGGGTTGATGTTTGGCGCCTGAGTAGCGGGAGGAACTACTGCCTGTTGACAAAATGCAATTTGGTCTGGTACTAATAATAATAATAACAAGAAATAGGGGTTGGACCCCTAATAATACACATAGCCAATTCCTTATTCCTTTGGCAAAAGTTAGCAACAGTTACGGAGATGCAGGCGTGCAGGCACAGCATGGAACATGGTCATGTACATGGACATGGACATGTTTCGTCAGTTCAAACACGGTGGAAAGCAGTGACAGCAGTCTCTTGTAAGACTGATCAGAAGTGGGAGAAAAACACAAAAACTATAATCATGTAAATACTGAGGATGCACCTGAGTAGCAAGAGGGACTACTACCAGCTGACCAAGTTTCATGTGTCTGGGTCTTAGGATACAAGACCCAGACTACAACAACAACAACAACAACAATAATAATCACAGATACTTTGTATGTTGTTTATAGATAGATCTAGATACTGTATGTCTAGATGTCACACTAGATACGCTTATTTACATATGTATATAGACTTAATAACCATATTTATATATAATTCTAATGATCATATCCCTTATATTATCTACAAGTACCCCAACAGTCCTTGTTTTTGCTCTATAGCTGCTAATTTGCACTTCTGGTAGATGCTCACTGCATTTTATTGCCTTGTAGTTGTATTGCGCAATGACGATATAGTTGAATCTATCTATCTATCTATCTATCTATCTATCTATCTATGTATCTATCTATGCATCCATCCATCCACCCACTCACACATCCACCAGTTCATAGTTCCTAATAAAAACATAGCCAATTCCTTATGTAAACAGGCAAAAGTTAGCAGCATGGAACATGGGTTTGTTTTGCCAGTAAAAACATGGTGGAAAGCACTAAGGAGATTGTTCAGCCTTCCAAGACTGATTAGAAATGAAAAAAAAACCCCACAAAACTACAAGCACATAAATACTGAGGAAGCACTGCTGCAGGAAGACTACAGTACCGGTAGTTTATAGTTCATATGTTTTGTTCAAAGGACTGTCCTGGGTGAGGGGTTTCTGCAGTACAAACAGACAAAACATGTAAAGTGAAAGGTTTCTGATTCCTTTTTCAGAAATCTACAAACACGATATGCTGTTAATCCAAATATTCTATTATATATTTATAAGTGTGAGGCTGTAGCTCAACAGGCAGTCAGACTGAAGTGCTTTGATACCAGAGCCGCTCATGCTGTCGAATACATTTCAGTAATGCTTTCAGCGTAAATTCACTTAGTTCGCAGTTCTGTTTCAAGACATTATGTTCGTGTTATTATGTACTGTTTATTATTCCTGCCATGAAACACGGAACAGGTTTTTTTTTGGCTCTTCTTTAATCAGGAAAAGTTGGTGTGTTTGATGCGACAGTGCCTCCTAGAGGATACAACATAATGTTGTGTGCATTGCAATATTTTGAGCAAAACTGTGCTCTTACCCTGCTAATTGAACCTTCACACTCTGCCC
>JAOVYV010148767.1:0-13500 GCA_025674545.1 Hassar affinis
CCCGCTAGGAGCGGGGGCCGAGTGTTTTGTCCACAATGATCTAACACACCCAGATCACTGACAATATGTCTAAGGTCAAGGAGAAATTGGCGATCATACACCAGTACAGACTCAATATGTAAAGTTCCAAAACTTAACAACACTAGCAACACCAAAACGAGAGTAACAGACGGGCGCCACACACACTGGCGCCATCTTGGAATCCACTTCCAAGATTATAGGTACACAAGCTAAAAACATGCACTTCCACCCTGCTCACATAGACATAAAACCCCAGTTCCAGTTCTGAGGTCCCTCTTCATCCCTACATAACTGTTTAGCAATTCTATTCATGTCCTCTAGTGCCTTGGTGATATTCCCTGCATTAGAGTCATTAGGTGGTGTGTAGGTGCAACATTGTTCTCCTATCATTACACAGACTCCCCCCTCCTAAGCTAGTAACATATCCAAAGCCATTTTGTTCTGTGTGGTTATCAATCTTAATGCTGTCAATTCTTGTTTAATACCTTCTAAAGCCAGTATCGTCTCATTAACAAACAATGCCAGTCTATAGTGTACCTTATTAAGTTGTCTTATTTTAGCTACCCCAAAATTAGGGAACAATATTTCTGTAAACCTAGTGCCTTCACTCACTAACAAATGCTCTTCCAGGACTGATAAGTCATTGGTCGCATGACAAGCATGGTTACTATGGTCATTATGATGATTTGTTCCAGTGTCACGCGCTGGCATGTTTTGTGCACATATCAAACACTTTGAACAAAAATTTTGTGTGAGAGTAGTTATGCCTGGTGTGTACCAGTGCTTGCTTATACTATCCATTATCCCCCCTTTGCTCATATGGCTACGCCCATGAGCAATCTTAATCAGGCCCTGCATGTATGCCTTAGGTAGACAGGGTCTGTTGGTGTCTGTGTGTGTCCAGATGTTGTCACGTACCTGGCACCCATTATGCTTCCAATTCTGTTTTTCCTCAGAAGGAGAAGCTAACTTTTGAATTTCAGCTGTAGTGACTTCTGTGGATGCATGTTCATGTTCCTGTTGGTGTCCTTGTAAGGATGTTTGTGTATGTGTGGTGTGTTTAGCTGTAGCATCAGCAAAAGCATTACCTCTGGTTTCCTCATCCTGTCCTTTGGTGTGTGCTGCACATTTAATTACTGCTAGCAGTTTAGGCAGTAAAATAGCATCTAACAAATTTGATAACAAACCAGTGTTTTTTTTATTTTGGCTCCGGAGCTTCTGTGTTTCCATATTTTACCAAAATCATGTGTTACACCCCATGCGTACCTGGAGTCTGTCCAGATGTTTACAGTTTTACCTGCTCCTAGTTCACATGCCCTGGAGTTCAGCTGCTTGTGCTGGATAATTAGAAGGAAGTGGATATTGATGTTGTTTAGGCCTGTAATCAGATTTAGGAGTGATTTTAATTGGTTCACAGTTCTTTATCAACCCCACTCATTTTTCCCTTTCGCCCATAATTCAGGAGGAACAGAGGCCAATTCTTGTTCCTCAGCTTTGAGTAGTGTGCAAGTTAACACCTTAAATTTGTGCAGGTGAGCACCCACAAGTTCCAACCCCCTTTTACACTGAATTCTATATGCCATCATCATTTTTCAGGATTTAGTGTACTCGCTGTAAAACAGATTGGTTCCAGCTACAGGTTTCCTATCTTGTGCAGATAGTAAACGTTTAGCCCAGGGTCCCACTCTTTTCCGATCGGGATTCTCCTGGGAAGATGCCATTGATATGTGTGGAATAGAATCGTGAACAATGTGTCCTGTTCTTTGGAAAGTCGCATTACCCCTGCTGCCCACTCATTGTCCCACAGTAAGTCTGTCAATGTCACCTGGTCTGGTTGTCTAGTTTAAATTTATACTCAAAGTCTTTGTCTTGTCCTTCATTTATTTTGGCAGTGCAGTGAAAGGTGTTGGCTGGTTTCATCTTTATTTCAGAAGGAAGTGCACTTACTGCTTCCTTTACTAAATGCGCCACAGCCTTGCTCTCAGTACATTGCCATTTGTAAACATAGAGAGGTTGTCCCGCTCCGAGTTGTACACCCTGTAATCTCCCCATGATAAAAATAAGCCTTCAGGAATATTCACTGAATTACATCATAGTTTACACATTAGATCCATTGCTAGCAAATTCATAGGGCATGTGTGTGAAATTAGGAAGGAGTGAAATAATTCAATCCCATCTACTTTGCATCGGAGAGGCACAGACACTTTTTCTACTATTGGTGTTCTCCCCACCCCCACTACAGTTACTCCCTGTCCTGCTTTCATTTCACATTTTATTACATCTGCCTGGAGAACTGAGTGTGTGGCACCACTATCTACTAGAAAGTCAACATGTTTCACTTGCACATTAATAACAGTTTTAGGCAGACTACGGGGATTTTCAATAATTTGTTGTAAAAAATTGTAATTTCAAATGTTCACTTCCCTTCTCTTGTCTTCTCCCAGGGGCCCTTCGCTGTCCTGCCTCTCCGCTGCCCTTCAGTCCAGCTCCTCAATGGTTGGTCAGATGGCTTGCACTCTTCTTTACTTTAGTTTACTTCTGCAGTCCTGTGCAAAGTGTCCATATTTTCTGCAGTTGTAACACTCATCATTCTTCCCTGCAGCTCTTCCTCTGCCCCGTCCTCTGCCCCGTCCTCTGCCCCGTCCTCTGCCCCGTCCTCTGCCTCGTCCTCTGCCTCTCCCCCTTTGATTACCTCGTCCTCTCTGTTCCAGGGCATCCTGAGTGGCTTGGACCATTGTTAGCATAGCTTGATGCGTAGTGTCACTCTGCTTCTGGGTCTCGCAGTCTTATTTGTGACTCGTGGTGTTCGGCATGTTCGATAGTTGACAATGTGCCTGTGTTATATCCGATGCAGTGTTGTCTGATCAAGTCACTGATTTCTTTTCTCATGTTCATAAGGAAGCTGTTTCTCAGGTGTGCTTTCCCAGGGCCTGACGTCTACTGGGCCAGCGGCTCGCACCGCAGGGGCGTCGATACCACAGTAATTTGTGTGTATTCTGGTGAGCTGGGCGGAAAAGTCACTGATTGACTCATCCTCTCCCTGCTTGCATGCTGCAATACTCGCTGTGTTGACAGTCACTGGATATGCTGCTTCTATGAGTACTCCAAGATCCCTGATCATATCTCTGTAATCTCTATCTCTGTTTCTGTCTTCCTCACCCTCGCCTGGGGCTTCCCACTGGGTCAGATGCTGTCGCACTTCCCGAACTGGCCTTCCACGGTTGATAAGATTGTACTGAGAGCCCATCTTTATCATCAATAGTCGTCTCAGTTCTGTGGAAGTGGGTCTACAAGATTTGACGAAGTCGTCTAGGTGTTCTCTGAACTTTCGTCCTCCGACCTCACCCGGCTTTGGTAGACTTTTCGGCTGCTTTCAGTATATCATCTGTGTTCCAGTGGCGATGAAGTAACCGGATACCATCTTGTCCCGCAACTTCAACCATTGGGAATTGTGGTATTGGTTCCAGTGGGGCTGCTGACTCCTCTGCTGAACTTTGTGACTCGGGGTGAGTGTGAAACGGGTTGTTCTATCGACACTGTGTGCAAGATCTGGTGGACTCTGACACTGACGCTACAGGCAGCGGGCTGATTGGGCTGGCTGTTAGTCGTCTCGGCTCTCTCCGCCAATCTATCAGCTCTCGGTTGGCACCTGTATAGGGTCCAGGAGGCGTTCTGGGCGATAGCAGCTGTTTCAGTTGGGGCACCTGAGGTTGCTCTCCTGGTTGATTTTCTGGAGGTTCTGGTAGATCCGGGTTCTGCATTGGTCATCTGATAGGGGCGGCATCGAGTTCAGGATCGACTATGGACAAACACTGAGAGACTTCATTAGTACCTCTTCTAGTCCCTGCCTGATTGTTCTGTTTCCCTGCTTTCTGCTGATCTTGTCTGTGCTGGGCTTGTCTTACATGCTGCCTTGTTTTTTTTATCTGGTTCTTCTACTGTCCTAGACACTAGTCTGTGTAAATAGTGAACACCTAAGGTTCTGCTTGCTGGAGAACCACAGTTTTTTATACAGTAGGAAACATATGTGCACGAATCTGTGCCATAGTTTTTCACACATCTGCCTATAGATGGTGCTCTGTTGCTTTCCTACATCAAACTCATATTTACTCAAACTCATATTTACATGGTGTACTATATACTTATTCCCTTAAGGAATGTTAAAGAAAACAATCAGATCTGTTGACCTTTGTCTTAAAACAGTCTCAAATTTAGATCTGCTCGTTTGAGTGTTTCCCTAAGGAGTGTTTCAGGCGACCCGGGTCTCTCTCTTATGTAGTTGTACATCTACAAAAAAGGCCCCTCTTTTCCTTTCTAGTTTTTCATCTAGACTGCGTCCCAGACGCGTGCTTCTATACCATATAGAGAATATAGTATGAAACTCTCTAGTTAACTCCCTGAGTTAACTGGTAGTTCCCTGAACTACTCTTCCTCTGAAATTCACTCCAAACACTTAGCTCGGCGGACTTTGTAGTAAAACTTTACTTACAACTAGATGTCAAATCTTTCCACCACTTCTGGTTCTTCTGTGGATCAGGCAGGATGCGCTCGCGGAGTGTACGACTTCGTCTCACTCTGGCGATACTTTCCCTTCTCTCTTGGGGTTCCCGGTTTCCAGCTCACTCCGAGGACTGAGGAGTCTGCAGCCTCAGTGGGTCTCAGTCAGCACTGCCGCGGTGATCCTCGCTGATCCTGCCGACTATGCCAATTTCTGTGGTGGAAATAAAGATTTTAAGAGACCTGACATGTCAAAAGAAATTATGTTTTATTAAAAGATAGAAAAATATAGAAAAGAGTAAAAAAGGTTAAAATAATGAGAGAGTGCTAAAATCTACCCCAGCTCTCTGTCTTCTGTCCTTGAGCTGCTCTGTTATCCCCCTGTGAGTGGGGGTTGGTTCCTGTTTTGCTCAGTTTCTGCATGCAAGGCGGTTAGCCTTGGGTGCAGGTGTCAGTGTGTTCGTACACAATGTTCTACAGAAACATGTTTATCAGACTTTGACATTCAAACGCTTGATACTTAGAAGCTTCCTTGAAATATATGCATGGCTTATGGAGTTAGAGCAGACTAACTAATGTATAACTCACAAGGCATAGAGAATTAAACAATGATTAATACATGAATCACAAAACATAATGTAAAATGTAATTTTCCCTCACAATATTCACAGTCGGTTACCATGGGAAAAAGCTCTTTATCGATAAAGAAATAGTCTATGCGTAAGAACATCTTGTGAACTGGGGAGAAGAATGAATAACCTCTAGATGTAGGGTTTCAAAAATGCCATACATCTCAAGAAAAAGCTTAAGGTAAGTGAGCAACTTTTTACGTTTCACAGGGTGGTTTAGAGACTTAACATTCCAGCTTATAAAGTTTACCAAACCTATAGATCCTCCTTACTTATTTACCTTTCCCATAAGACACAGTCAGAAGTAGCCCTATGCATATGATCAAAGAAATCTAGATAGCAGAGTAAATGAAATATAGAACAATTCACAAAAACATCAATCTCACTTGCCTGAAAGGTCTGAAAGGTCCCATCCCTTGTCACCTAACTGAACATGGTGACCGTGAAACCCCTCGCAAAGAGAAAATCTACACATAACATGTTAGCAGTGGGGTACGGATTAATGCTGGCTCCTGCCATACTCCCCATAACTTAAGAGATCAAGAGGATAAAATAAATAAAAAAATGAATTAATAAATAAATAAATAAATAAAAAAATAAGTTAAAAAAATCGTATTAACTCTTTAACATAAGCAGTGGAGTGCTTATTTAAAGAATAAAATAAAAAAAATGTATATAAAATAAAAAAAGATTAAAGATTAAAAATAAATAAATAAATAAATAAATAGAAAATCCCCCCCACCCCTTTCCCAACCTGATTTTTTCGCCGGGTCAGGTTGACTGATATGGATCAGGTTGTGATATCTTTCGCATAGGCCATGGCTTTTTGTGGATCCCAGAATTCTTTAACATCCCCGTTGTACGAAATGCGGAGTCGAGTCTGTAGCAGATGTTCCCGCCGGCCTTGGAGAAAGTTCTGGACGTCGTTGAATGCTGCCTGTGACCTGGCCACACTCTCGGTGTAATCCAGGATAACAGCGATCGGCTGCCCCAGGTACCGAAGCAGTCCGCTCTCCCGGGCTCGGCACGACATATTGACACAATCCTGGTAGTAGTGGAGCTTGGCGATGATAATACCGGGGCTTTCCATTGGGCTTTCTCGGAGTGAGACCTTTATGTGAGAGATCGACAAGATCTCCAGCTGTAACACTTCCTTCAGAAGTTTGGCTCCCCTGACTTGAGTTAGGCTCCCCTGCGATGCCCACAATTCTAATGTTGCATCTCCACATCCTCCCCTCCATATCTTCACACCGGTCCTTCAGCTTGGCCATTTCAGTTTTCAGTCCAGCGACTGTAGTCTATGGCAGTTACCTCTCCTGACCAGGTTGATAGGCCCTCTTCCACCCCGCTCACCATATTCCTCATAGCCTCCATTTTGGTGTGAATACTAGCTGCACTCTGTGCGATGTCGGCTTTCGCGTCCTTCAGTTCTGAATGCTGAGCTGAATTCTTCGCTGAATATGTTCTTTAGCTCTGATTTAATCATGGCAGAGAGGTCAGCTCTCAGTGAGGTAAGGATACCAGCTTTTAAGGCTTCTGTGTCTATGGCGGGCTGTAGTCGAGGGCTAGCATGTGGCAAGTTGTTGTCTGGTGTACTGGGTTTAGTAGGCCTGCTTCCTTCTTTATACTTATATTTGCGGAGATTTGCGCCATAGTTACCACATTTATGGCAAAAACTGGCGTCGAAGTGTTCTTATGTGTTTTTAAGCACAAACATTGTATTACATGTGAAAAAATGCACGATAAAACAAAACATAAAACAAGTCTAGGCAAGAGCCACTCTCAATATGTCCTATTCCATTGCTTGCTCACCAGCGCCCCCCTACAATTTTTTTATTAAAATATTTTTATAGTTTATAGTTATGTTAAATGCTATGGAACATTTGTGAAACAGTTCCAGTTAGCAGCTATAAGCATTAATTTGTGACCACCCTGTCTTTGTTTTTTCTCTGCAATAAGATAAATGCAATTCTCTGCAATAAATAAGATAAATAAGATAAATGTTTCAGCTTGTCAGGCTACCAAGCTGAAGACTTTCCCATGGTAGACCAATAAAGCTCTGACACTGAGACTTCCATAAAGGTTAATGAACATCTTCCTAAAGAAAACCTCTACAGCTCAATTATGTATGCTTTTCATAGTTATACACATATTTTGAAATGGTGCATTAGCAATATATGCCCTGAAGAATCAGCTGATAATATATTAGAATGAGCAAATTAATATGAACCTTTTGTCAGAACCTGCTGTCATATGACATAATTGTCAGAGCTGTTGTTAAAGAATAATACATCACACAACATGGACAAAATACTTCCACATGGCCAACTTCCACATTTGCCAACAAATTCACAACTTCACTAAATAATTTTGTATCGTATTTGCAGTTGTATTTGCAAATTTGTCTTTCCAAATGTGCATATCCAGCCTATTACAAACAGAACTTTAGTGAATAAAAACGTCTATCTGAGAGAGAAAGATGCATTGAATGATAATGCAATATACACAATAAGACAAAATACACAAAAGACAAGGAACAAAGGAAAGAGCAAGATAGATCATAAAGAGAAAATGACAAAGCCAGGCTATGAGAGAATTAGAACAGAACAGAAATAGAGAAACTTAGCTCCATACAACACACAACACAGCATCACATCGAATACATATGCATATAATTATGAATTCCACCTTGTTGAAGAAAATTTATTTGATTTGATTGATTTTTCTGAATCCAGCTGTGCACACTGGTCCATCCAGGACCAGGCCTGGATGCAGGAGCATCAGAATACATCTGCAACAGTGAGGAGCATAGCTGCTGGACATCTCTGACTATCATCAGAGGTTTTTATTGGCTGCATCCAACACATCACAGATGTATAGCATTACCTCAGGCTTCATTTGTATTTGTGAGACAGTGTGCCTTTTCCATTTGCTTTGAGAGTCGAAAAATGATGGAATGATGTCACAGTACAACTTGACCAAGATGGATGCCTCCTTTGTTGTGCTGGCTCTTTTGGCAATCTAATCAAATATGTCGTACTTTAGCTGACCTCACCCTATTTAAAAAAAAAAAAAAAACTTATTTCACATACTTAAGATTCTTATTTGACAATGTGGAGGAAGTGGGGATTACTCTAGCCAGGTTAGCAATTGTTAGCAATGCCAGGTGATACATACAAATGCCATATGTCTACAAATAGAAGTTAGACAGTACTGTGTGCATTACTGATTTAATGAGAAACATATGAGACAGAACTGCTTAAAAAGTGAGATGTTACAAGAGCTTTGACACTGGTGATGTGCAGAGCAGCCATCTTGGATTTTCAGGTTGGGGTTGGGGATGTTCTTCCAACTTTCCCATTCAAAAAAAAAAAAAAAAATGGATAAAGGGCCACTCTGCCCAGGGCCTTTTTGCTGTAAGGCAGCAGTGCCACCCTCTATGCCACTGGCACTGCTCGTTCATGAGCTGGACTTAATGCAAATCATCATGATCATATGGATTTGGGTAAAACTGAAATGAGCATCGATCAAATAAGCATGGAAAACATCCCACAAAGAGGAGAGTGAAATATGTATATAAATATATACAATAAAAAAGAGACACATGAAATATGTCAGAGAGACAGAGAGATAGAGAGAGAGAATCTGCAAGACATTGATGTGTATAAAGCTTTCCTTCTGATCTGAGAAAGGCAGCCTGGGTTTTATTTATTTACTGTACCTCAGCACTGTGAAGTGTGAAGCCACTGCTAAGTGCTGATCTGAGAGCTGTTAGACAAAGAGAGAGTACTGAGAACCACCAGTGTTCCTAATTACTGTAATCACAGCTCATGGACTTATCATGGACGAATAAAGCACTCATGCAGAGACAGGTAGTGTAATTAAGCAGAAGCCTTCATTTAATACCAGATGTGCCTTCATCAGCCCAGTAATACTGCTGAACAACGATCTGAATGCAGCAAGGAACTAGAGAAAGAAACAGAAAATACCAGAATACTTGTACTTCTGTTTATGATCTTAGACTCACTACTGTTAATGTGGACACTTCAAAATGCCATTTATTCCACAGGCAGCTTCTAGGAAGGGCTTGTTTTGGGGCAGCATTGTGGTTTTGACTTAATATTGACGGTGATGTGGACACACCATGGGTCTGAGAGAAACCCACTTTCAATCCTCTATATGTCCTGTACATATTGCAGTATTGACAATAAGGCTGACTTTGACTTGACTTTGATGTTACAACTTTCGCTGATATTTCCTATGCAGTATGCATTCTCTGAGTGTCCATGGTTTCAGTTCTCAGTTGTATACTAACATAGGTTACTAAATAGTGTGTATAATACCATGTGATGTTAATGGACATGTTGTGAAATGCTGAGACGCGCTGTTCTGAAGAAATGAAAGCAAACATATATTAACAGAAAAACTATACATTAGCACTAAACCATGTTATACTGTATTATTTACGTTAAGGCATTTTGAGATAATAACAGTGAGGAGGGCGAGGAGGCTGTGCAGCCTGCAACATGGCCCAGGCTTAATTAAGCACAAATAAAAGCAAAACTTTTTCACTCACGGTAACTGTCTTAGCTGGAAGAGATCATCCTCCATGATGTAAATCTCCGCTTGTGTCTTTCAACGCCGTTACATTGCTGTCAATGTGCGACATGATTTCAGCACCGCCAAGCTCCCAGACAGCGAACAGCCATACAACACACACACACACACACACACACATACTGGTTTTCATGTTGTACAGGGACCAGGTTTCTGATCATAACTTGCGGGGACTACCCTTTCTAATGTTTGTAGAGCTATGAAACAAATTAGGCAGACTCGATTATTTTTTTCTTGGCTCATACACGCCTTTAAACATAAGAATTCATGAAGTAATATCTGGAATGTGTTAAATGGGGACTTGAAAAAATCAAATAAACATTTATAATGGTGACCTCATTTACATAATATTTGCATAATTCACACAAATTCCCATGTCATTAGTGGGGACCTTGCAACAACATTAAGTGCATTACAGTTTATATCACAATAGTATTGACTGGCATGCATGTATGTACAAAATCCTCAGATTATTGCACTTGTATACAAAAGATTTAAGCTACATCTAAGTTCATTTAAAAGAAACAGCAGGAGTAATCATTTACTCAAATGATAGTAAATCATTTCCAACTCAATTTTTAAAATTTAGTTCAGCTCCATACTTTTTGCCAGGGGTTGTATAACTAAAAGTTTCAGGAAAAGAATGTATTGGAATTACTGGAAAAGAAATTTATATTTACTTCACTTGTCTGTGGTTTTAATGTTATGGCTTACATTGTCAAAAATATGTACACTATATTGCCAAAAATATTCACTCGCCTGCCTTCACACGCATATGAACTTGAGTGACATCCCATTCTTAATCCATAGGGTTTAATATGATGTCGGCCCTTTGCAGCTATAACAACTCTTCTGGGAAGGCTTTCCACAAGGTTTAGGAGTGTGTTCATCGGAATTTTTGACCATTTGTCCAGAAGCGCATTTGTGAGATCAGACACTGATGTTGGATGAGAAGGCCTGGCTCACAGTCTCCACTCTAATTCACCCCAAAGGTGTTCTATCGGGTTGAGGTCCAGACTCTGTGCAAGCCAGTCAAGTTCTTCCTCACCAAACTCACTCAAACATGTCTTTATGGACCTTGCTTTGTGCGCTAGTGTACAGTCATGTTGGAACAGGAAGGGGCCGTCCCCAAAGTTAGGAGCATGAAATTGCCCAAAATCTCTTGGTATTCTGAAGTATTAAGAGTTCCCTTTGCTGGAACTAAGGAGCCGAGCCCAACTCCTGAAAAACACCACACCATAATCCCCCTCCACCAAACTTGCAGTCAGACAAGTACCGTTCTCCATGGCCGAGCAGCTGTATCCGTACATCACCAAGCACAATGCAAAGTGTCGGATGCAGTGGTGTAAAGCATGCCGCCACTGGACTTTAGAGCAGTGGAGACATGTTCTCTGGACTGATGAATCAATTTGATGGACAAGTCTGGGTTTAGCGGTTGCACCTCCACTGACCTGCTCTGTCATTTTACATGCTGTCATTCCCAATCACTTCCACTTTGTTATAATATCACTGACAGTTGACTGTGGAATATTTATGACTGGACTTGTTGCACAGGTGGCATTCTATCACGGTACCACGCTGGAATTCATTGTGCTCCTGAGAGCGACCCATTCTTTCACAAATGTTTGTAGAAGCAGTCTGCATGCCTAGGTGCATAATTTTATACACCTGTGGCCATGGAAGTAACTGGAACACTACAATTCAATGATCTGGTTGGGTGAGATTATATTTTTGGCAAGATAGTATATGTGTTGTCTTAAAAAAAACTGTTGGAACTTCCATGGACTCACTTTTATAGATTCATGAAAATATTATTAAGCTAGATCATTTCAGACAAAACTTTCAGAAAGAAATGTTAGTGTTTTTCATGTTCTTATCAACATTTTGGATGTATCCAGAATGCAAATTGATGTTAATATAGGCTTGAAGGGGAAGGGCAACTATTGGATTTAAAAGGAAAAAAGCAATATTTTTCACTCACTATTAAAGCATCTGATGATGGTGGTTTGTGTCTCTTGTTCTCTTGTGGTAGGTCATTTCATTGTTCTCAGTAGGTAAAAGTGTCAGCTCAACTTATCGAATGAGAATCGCCTACCCCTCTGCTTTATCTCCAGTGCTGGTCACCTGTAAACACATTTTATACAACAATACTTTAGAACATGAAAACCTAAGAAACAAATGGTCAGTTTACCTCCTGCACAACATGAAAACAGACTGAATACTTGTTCAGACAAAATCACTAAGATGAGATGAATGACAACAAGCACCAGACTTCTGAGAACAAAATCAAATTCATATTAAAATATTTCTTCCTGCCCAGCCAAACTGTATGTGTTCTTACTTCATACATAAAACAGGATTTGTGGGGACCTTTCTCACACACAATGTTACAGTTCCCTGTTAGACTTTTCCTTGTGGGGACCTCAAACACACTCTCTGTTACAGTTCCCTTTGGGGTCCAGTTTATTCCAGATTCTTTTACCCACAGTTTCTACTCAGACAGTAAATGAAGGTGTGTTCTGGGACTCTGGAGCTACACTATCCAGAGTACATCGAAATGTTTACTCTACACTGCAAAAATCCATGTAAAAAATAGATGTAAATGCTTGTATTAAGCAAAAAAATCTGCCAATGGGGTAAGCAAATTTTTCTTGGTAAGCTTTCTTAAAATAAGCATTAATATCTATGCCTTTACATTTAAATGTCTTAAAACTAGTAAGAAAATGTGCAAAGTAAGCATTTAAAAATGATTTAAGTTTAGAAATTTAAGTTTCCTTGCACAACAATAAGAAATAAATACTTAATATAAGTCTATTACTCTCATCTATATGCCTTGGTAAGAATATATTACTAGTAATCAGAGACTCAGAAGAATGCACTTCATACTCCAATTAAGCCATCATAAGCCAAATTTGCTTATCAAAAGAAGCAACAGAAGATAGAATTTTGCCTTCATTTGTTTTTATTAACAAGTGTGCTAACAAGATAGCTTCATCCAAATACACAACAAGAATGTTTAGGCAATTTCAAGAAATAGTAAGAAAAACACATGCCTAGTTTTCAAAATGTTCCAATAACAATGCCACTACAACAGTTTTATTATTCATTTACCAACTTAAAACCTAAAAAAAACAACCTTGAAATATGAACAAAAAAATCCTTGCCTGCCTTAAAACAAAACAAAAAAAAGGAAGGCCAGGACATTTTGTTCATGTTGCAAGGTTTTTTTTTGATGACACATTCAATTAAACAGTTCTCTTTGCTGAAAACTAATGCAAAATACTGCAAACTTTTTCCATTCTGATAATGCTCAATGTAAGCAGTCCACGTGATATAGCACTTACTATTCAGGCATTCAGGTGCATATTAATTTGTAAACTTTTTCCATTCTGACAATGCTCTCAGTAGCATCCTGTTCATGCAGCATGTCACCTAACACTTCTGTCTGTAACACAGACAACAGTGTGGCAATGCATTTGGGATATGTCAAATGTAGTGTATAATAGTATGCCATGACATAGAGAACACCTACCAAGTCTTTTGAAAATGTTGTCACTGGGTTTTTCCCAACACTGGTCATGCAGTTCTCCTGGTCAATGAGAAGCAAGGCACTTGATAGAGGGTATCTGCTGAGAAAGGCAGCAGCATTTTCTGAGGGATGCAGAAACAACCAACCAAAGACACCAAGTCATAGACATGGACAGAACAAACTATATTCATTTCTTAAATTAAACTT